>PVLD010010147.1:0-72413 GCA_004027595.1 Dinomys branickii | reverse complement strand
AAAACACAGAATCCCACATAAGAATGTTACTTTAAAGAGGTAATGCTGAGCTGTGCTAAAATACCGAGTAAGTTGTTATTGTCTTCATATGAAACAAAATGAAGATTGCTTTGAATTAAAGTAATAAACTCAGATTTCACTTGAAAGCAGATCAGATGTAAAATCTGAATATTCAATAACAAGTGAGCAGAAAGAGTAACCCTTTTCTTTATTTTTGGTTCCAGTTAATTATACTAATTAAAATTAGAATTTCCACCATTGAAATTACCTGCAGCTGTCTGGCTCTTATTGCGAATGCTGGTGCACAATGAAAACACTCCAACAGAGGGCACCAGGAGGTGTTTGTGAGCGGCACACCCACACAGCCTTGTCACTTCACAAAGATCGCAGACAGCATAGCTAATAAAGTGATTGTGCTCATGCGAAAGAATAATAATGTGTTTGAAGACAGTGTATTAACCCTGTTGTAAAGTATTGATTATACTCTGTAGTGAAGGAAATGAAAGAACAGACTGTTTTTAATTCTTATCCTGTTTGCTCTTGCTTGTTTCATTCCATCTCAATTTACACCTATATTCAAGAACACTAAAATTGTATCACCGGGTCTCAAAGACAGTTTTATTTTTTCTATACACTTTGTAACAATTTGATGCTTTGAATAACAGATGCATAATCTAACCTAGAAAGTGATGAATAAGAACTACAGTCCAAACTCTAATAACTGTGAATTCAATTTGCCATGTTTACTATTATGAAAAAAAAAAAGAACAGAAAAGGAGGAGGATGTAGAAGTAGAGAGAAAAAGAAAGAGGGGGTAGAGAAATAAAAGCAACATTGTTACTTTATTTACCTGTATGCTTAACTTTAAAGATCTCTCTTTCTATTATAACGATAGCAGTTTATAATCCTGATCATAAACCCTTGGAGAATATGGCAATAAGCAAACAGTAAATGTTTTTAAAGTCCAAAGTTTGAAGCTGAAACTTTCTAGTGATGTGCTGAGCCCTCGTTAAAAAAAATTAATGCCAATAATACACTCACAAGGATGAATATTGGCCCAAACCAGCACCTTTACATAAAGAGCAAGTTCATTGGAAGATAAATAATGTGGAAAAAGAAGTGATAGAAAGTGTTTGGATACTTTTAAATAAAAGAACAGACGTTCAAGGAGCCGTGTGGCCTCTGCTCAGTGGTCAATCTCCTGCAATGCATATTGCAGTGTCTCCCCGCTTCCCGGGGCCCAATAACACACCCCTGGTGGTCCTAAATCTCGGCGAGCCATGTCCCACAACGAGTTGCAGGGAACTGTGCCAGAGGTTCTGAAGAAAATCGTGACGACTTACGACAGGATGATTCAACTCCTCGAGGCACCGACTGAAAACGCAGGTGCTGTGTATGAAAAGAGCGCGTGCTGTTAGAAGGCCGTCATGGAATTCCATGAACGTTTGCACAGCCTAGGCACCAAGGAGGGTCTGAAGGAAACAAAACTACAGAAAGCAGTGCAGCGCTTTACCTGGAACATTGCCATCGTAAGGGCACAAGCAGACCTTCTGAAGTATGCTAAGAAGGAGACGATGGAGAACCTGAAACAAATCCATTATGCTGCTATTTCGCGTGGACTGAATAAGCCAGGCACCCACACACTGAGGTTCAAAAATCACGCGGGCGCCCCGCAGTCGTACCTGAAAGAGCAGATGAAACTGGAGGCTGGGGAACTTTCTGTAAATCACCATGCAGTTTGTAACGCTGGGACCAATTATAGTCAAATGAGACATTTGCTTTGCACTTGTTAATGAGGATAATCTGGGATTTCAAAGCACCACTGGAATAGCTCACTATAGTCTATTAAAACTGTCAATGTATGTAGCAATCCCGTATGTGAAGGCGAATAAACTCTTTAACAAGAAATTATATTCCTGGCCTAAACATGCTGTATTTGTGTACAGAAACCTCCTCACTCAGTTCCAGTATGAAGAACAGATTAGTCACTTTAGTTCCATAAACAAATATTTTCCTAAGTGAAAATAATTTCTTAAGATTGGAAATGGATTGGACTGTCCAATTCATATTCAGTGGTGGTAAGACCTCTGCTCCTTTTATGTACGTGCGGTTGCCAAAGTCTCTGGGTTATAGAGATTTTGGTGTCATGCTTTCTGAGCCATAATAACCGAGAAGAATTAAGTGGACAGGCTCCCTGAGCCCCCCGGAACCATGGCGAGCCATCGAGGAGGAGGAGAGTGTACAATCGCCCTGAAGCTCCCTGGGTGAGGACTTGTTTCAGCACAGTGGAACAGCAACAGTCCAAAAGTGATGTCCTGTGAGTGGTTTTTCATTCTGTGAAGTAGTGTTCACATTAAAGAAATGTTTTACGATAAAAAAAACTGAAACCCATGCATTTTATTTTGGCGCATAGAGTTTATATTTACTGCGTGCGTACTACTCCTTTTTTACATGACAGACACATTAACATGATATCCATGAAAGTGAGAAAATTCATGTGATGTCTCTGTATTTGCTGTTACACAATACGCGTTCATATTGTAGCCCACAAGTTTTGATGTGCAGAAATAAATTGGATTACAGGCAAATGAAAGAAATATACAAAGTTTACATTTTAAAGATATTTAAAGGAAATTCATAGAACTTATAATAGGACAAAGCACCACAGTTTTGAGTGACAGCAGAGGGCATTTCTCAGACCATTTACTGGGTACAAACCATTATTTAAAAATCAGATAAAATTCTCTTTTACTGTTAATGAACATCATTGGAAGTCACCCTTGTGTGGTGATCTGGTAGGTATAAAATCATTCATCTTTGCAGAGCCACCTCTTTAAGAGCAGAGAGCCTATAATTTCATTCCCATCTCCCAACCCCCTCCACTTTTTTTTTTTTTTTTTTTTTGAGATGTATCCGTAAAGACATTTGGCATCTCATCAGCAAAAACAGCAGCTGGAGAAAGGCCTTCCTACGTGCTCTGTCAAGGGAATTGCAAGTTTAGGTGGAGTTTTAATAGGCATCAAGGATTCACTGACATAACATAGATTGCATGCTTTCATTCTATTATTTGTGCCTTTGTCTTTTAATGGAAATAAAAACAATTACAGAGCTGAAGAAACAAAGTGTCTCATGGACAGTACAATATGATACCCCATGAGCAGGTATAAACTAACAAATGCATGTATGAAGGAGGTGTTTTTACACATCAGATGCCACTAATTATTTATATTTTTGAATACTGTAGGAAACATCTCTGAAAATGAGCCCACACTATCGAATTAATAAAGTCCCACCTAGGTCAAGGGACCTTTAAAAAAGTATTAGTATTCTAATTAACTTGTTCCTAGTACTGCTAGTGGTTATCTGGCACGTTACATTTCTAATGCTATTAATAAGGTGTTTCTTTCAGAAATTTCCAACCATCTGGATTTAAAGTAAACAAATGTTCCCTGAATCTCATACCAAGGTTCCTTTTTGAAGTAGTGATATCTCTTAAAGCTACAGTCCTCCTTTAGTCATCCTGTGCACGCATCTTAAATGAAATGTAAATAACCAAGCAAAAGTCCAGCACATTAAGAATCTTACTTGCTAGGGTTCTCATGAGAATATGGCATGTGGACTTTTATAAAGCAGTCATTTTATTCTGTTTGATTCATGTTTAAAACATCGCATGTTATGATTCACGGATCACAGAAATAAAAAAATTGAGCTGGTCTCACCTGTCAATTTGTGCATTCATTTTAATATAACTTTTACAATTGTAAAATTAAATCATATTTCTTGTGGCACTGTCTAGCACGGTAGATTGAACTCTACCATTTATCTCCATTCCCTCTAGAAATAAAAGTAATGAACAGTATCGCTAATAAAAGAAAAAACCTGCAAGGACAAAAGGAATTAGAGAAAACAACAGCGGGTGAGAGATGTAAATGAATTCTTGGAAGGTGAAAAAAAGATGGAGGAGCAGTAATTGAACTGGCAGAGCAAGATGAAATCAAGGACCTGTAAGTGAGAATATTAAGGAATTGCACACTAGCTCTCCAGCGCACCAGAAAGCTTGGGGCCATGGGCGCTTTCAGAGGAGGCCCGCTTGAAATCCACCAACCCTCAGATTTCTTACCTCACTGTGGGAAAAGACACAAAGTTCGGCCACAGCAAACAAGGTACTGGACTGGAAAACAGTCACTTATTTGAAAGGCTAAATGCTGAAAAGGTAGCCCCCACCCTACTAACCGCCATTTCTTCTAAAGCTGGTGACCAAGATTACTAGCAGTAAGCTGTGAAGCCAAGCACCTATGAGGAAAAAGCACCCAATATGTACCCCAGAAAACTGATCATTTGACAAGTTATCTCTCACTGGCCGTGTAATGCTTTTTCGCCTGCTTTCATAATTGGAGGAAGTGAAAAGACGAAGAGGCAATGTGTATGTACCAACCTCCAAGATGAATGTATTGATTACATATCACAAATATCTACTAATGAAAAATAAAATTTAATCTTCTTTTCCTTTCGAGTTAAACTCTGAATTCACAAATGCTCACCTCTTTGGTTATACATGACGTAACATACATTTGTTTTCATTATTTCTATCTCTTCCTTCTTTTCACTGATCTTTGCATCCTGATAAAGTGGGTGAGCCGTCTTTCCAATAGATTTCCCAACATTTCAGGAGCTCTTTTAGTATAGTGTGTACTAACAAATATTGAAAAAAATCAATGGTTATACACACAAATGAATATAATCGGTACTAATAAGACACATTTGAGAAAGAAGAACAAAGTCGGGGGAGTTATATTTCTAATTTTCAGACAGTGGAAAAGTGCAGTAATCAAGAAAGTGTGATAAGACTGTAAGGATAGAAAACTGATCAAAGGAAGAGAGCATAGAGATCAGGGATAGATGCACGTAGATATGGTCCATTGTGTTTTGGGAAAGGTACAAAGGGAACGCATGGGTAGAAGCGCATCGTCTTCATCAAATGGGGCTGGAACACCTGGAAACAACTATGCTAAAGTAGGTGAAAGTGGGGAGTATATCTCGGTGGTAAAGTATATGATTAGCATGTGCAGGGCCCTGGTTCAATTCCAGCCAATGAATAAAATAAATAGAAAAGTGAAAGTCACAGACTCATACCTCAGCCTATATGCACAAAGATGAAAATGAATCATATGGACTGGAAATGTAGCTTTGGCAGAGCAGTGGCTTAGAAAGCATGAGGGCTTGAGTTTAATCCCCATGACCAAAGGGTAAAATGAATCACAAACCTAAGGGTAAAGCCTAAAGCTATAGCATTTCTAGAAGATACACAATATGATACACACACACACACACACACACACATATGGCAATGGATTGGGCAAAGATTTCTTAGATTCACTACTGAAAATATCTGAGAATAAAAAAACAGTCCCAAGTGGGAGTTCAACAAATGAAAAACTTCTGATCTTCAAAAGGCATTGTTAGGGAAAGAGAAAGATGAGCCACAGACGTCTACAAAACATGTGTTAGTGCTGTATTTTATAATGGGCTTCTACCAAGGATGTACAAAGAGCCCTCAAATCTCATGGTGAGAAATAAACCTAATTAGAGGTGGACATATAGAAGGTAAAATAAAACATATTCAAGTTAGAGAGTAAGGATGTTACCCCGAAATAAAGCAAAGCAAAAACCAAGCAAAGGCCTCCCCTGACAAAGGTGTAGTCAAAGGGATCAAAGAACCAACCAAAAGAGCTCCCAGTAGCTAAACTTGGAAGAATTTGAGCAATAACAACAATAATAAAAGAATTATTGGATTTTTAAATAAATATAACCCAGAATAAAACATATTTTTTCATGAATCAAGCCAGATTAACATAAATAAATGATTAAAATAAGTCATGAGGGAAAAGAGAGAAGTCTTCTAGTAGAATTACAAGTAATGTAGGCAAATATTTTGTGTTAAAAGAGGGTGACGTCTTTGTAAAGAGGACTGTGTGGAAAGATTGTAAAAGGGTAACTTGAGAGTGGAAAAATCTGACAAACACTATAGTAACCAGGTGATCAAGGTTACCATAACACTGATA
The DNA here is from genome assembly GCA_004027595.1 of Dinomys branickii. NCBI lineage: Eukaryota > Metazoa > Chordata > Mammalia > Rodentia > Dinomyidae > Dinomys > Dinomys branickii. The sequence goes on along the minus strand of PVLD010010147.1, from coordinate 66,351 downwards.
GTAAAAACTTTTGCTAAGATATGATGGAAATGGAACTTCATTTACCATTGTGCACTTCCTTCCCTAAAATTATCATCCCAGCACAACCATTAGAAAAATACCAGGCAAATTCAATTAAAGGGAAAATCTACAAAACACCTGATATGTACAGTTCAAACCTGTCAAGGTTATCAAATACAAGGAGAGTTTAAAAATCTCTCACAGACAAGAGGAGCCTGAGGAGTACAGATAATAAAATGTAATGTGCGATCCTATGAGGGATGCTGGGAAAACTAGAAGACATTGGGTAAAAAGTTAGGAAATCTGAATAGAATATCTATTCCGTTAATGACAATCTATTTTTAATGTTTCATTATTTGTAAAACAAAACAAAACAAAAAATTCAACATCCCAATATAAGATGCTGTGGGATAGATGAGAACATTTTGTTCAGTTTTTCTGTAAATTTAAAATGGTTCTTAAAAAACAGTCTATTTTTAAGAAATAAGTATAAAATTTGAACAGACTACCAAAACAAGATGTATAAATGAAAAATAATCTCCTAAGAAGATTCTGAACAGCACTACTCATTAGACTTTAGCTGGGCATTATGGTGCATACCAATATGTAATAAACTGGGGCAGGAGGATCATGAGTTTGAGGCCAGCCAGGGCAACATGGCAAGACCTTGTCTCAAAATAAAAAATAAAAACAGCTGGGGATGTAGCTCGGTGGTAGAGTAACCTTCAGTTCCATCCTCATTCGTGGCAGGAAGAGCGTCATTAGATAGTACCACGTACTTACCCAAGGTGCTCAGACTCGAAGCCTGATCAAAGCAAATACTGATGAGGATGGGAATAACTGGAAGTCTGCACTTCTATGGGTACAACTGCTCTGCAGAAATGGTACAACTGCTGTGCAAAAACAACGTGGCAGTTTCTGCAGAACTCAGGCATACACAATAGGATGGTCCACCTAGTCCACTCCTACATGTTTTCCTAAGAGAAATGAAAGCATATTTTTGGTATAGAAATATTTGTGACAGCCTTATCTGTAAAATGAAACACTGGAATACACTCCAACTGATTCGTGAACAAGAATAAGAATAACAGAAGTGTGGCATACTCAGGCAGTGCAATACTACTCAGCTTTCATAAGAAATAAATATTAATAACAGCATGGTTGGGTCTCAAAATAAGAACACTGAGTAAAGAAAGTCTGTTAAAAAAGATACAATGCTTATAAAATTCGAGAAAAGGCAAATTAGCCTATAGAAACAAGTTGCTGGTTTTCTGTAGACAAAATGAGAGAGCTTGCGGGTGGGAGGGGTAGGAAGGGAGCTTGGAAGACTCTCGGGGATGATGGAAATGTTTATAATATCATTTGTGCTGTTTCCACAGGTTTGCACATATGTCAAAATCTATCAAATTGTACACTTCACATTTGTGCAGTTTAGTGGGAGGTATGTTTAATCTGACTTGACCTGAAAATTTTACCATTAGAGATTTTTACTTCCAAATTTCTCCTTTTTTAGTTCATGTCAAATGTCATTAACATGATATATGTTTGTTTATTTGATATAATGATATCATTTGGTCAAATGTTATAGTATGTTCAGAATTAAGGGACAAAAGTTCACTGAAACTGATTTAAATTGAGCTGTGTTTACATAAATGCAACTTCAAGGTGTGACTAAATTATTTTTTCTTCTTCATTTTCTTTATTATTAGGGATTAAGCCTAGAGTCTTCATATTAGGCTACATTTACAGCCCATTTTTTAAAATTTTAAGACAGGGTCTTGCTAAGTTGCCCAGGTTGGGCTCAGACTTGTGACCCTTCTAGCGTAACAAAATACATAAGCACATAAGTAAATTATTAAAGAGAATATTGTTTTAAGGAAGAAAACAATGACTGGAGAGAAAAGGAAGGGCTAAGGAAGGAAGGAAGGAAGGAAGGAAGAGAGGGAGGGAGGAAGGAAGGAAGGAAGGAAGGATGGAAGGGAGACAGGAAGGGGAAAAGAGGGTGGAAAAGATCCCAATGTAACCCCAAAATTTTAACCTTACTGCAATACCTTGAACTTCTAGAATATCATATACATAAAACATAAAATGTTTTCTTTTATAACCAAAGAAAGGGAATAGAAATACTGTAGATATGTATGAGATATCGTCCTAAATGGGAGTTAAATGGACCAGGACAGTAAACAATTACATGACTCACAGAGCAGAGTGGCAGAGCTCGAAGCACCATCCATCAGAACCCCCGAGAGCAGCTGGATTAGGTGGAAAAGCACAGGGTGCTTAGCAGTCAGTGTGCAGTGCTGCGCAGCTGAAGTTTGGAGCACTGATACAATAAAACTACATTTTAATACATTTACCTACATTTTAGCATCCCATTTTCCCGCTTGAGAAGAAATAACATCTTTTTCTTTGTTTTCCAATGCACACTTCTATTAGGCATCTACTGTTTTCTCTGCCTCTGCAGTTAAAATTACTTCAATTCTCCTTTTAATAGTTCAAGAGATATCCTGAATATTTAATCCCTGATCAATTTCTAAACACAGCTGAATTTTTGACAGTGATTCAAGTTCACTGAAATTTTACAAATAAAAATAGAAAAAGGAGTGGAGTAAGAGCAGTTATGAAGGAAATTTTTATGGTTTCGATCTCGATGCTCCTGGTGTGAGCGTAGGCAGGACCTGTGCGGGGTGACTGGGTTACACGGCTGCTTGGGGTGACTTGCCGTCAGGAGGAAGGGTCTGATCAGACGATGGGGTCACCAGGGGCATGGCCTGGAAGCTTCTGTCACCCTTCCTGGTGCCCCGGACTCTGCTTCCTGTCCACCCAGCAGCGAGTAGCTCCTCCTGCCTTGGAGCCGGAGGACTGTGCGCTGAAACTTCCACACACACGGTGAGCCGAAGTAAGCCTCTCCGCCATTCAGGCTGGCGTCAGCAGTTGTGTCTTAGGCGGAGGGAAGTGACTAAGACGAGACGGAGCTCGCTGTTCTTTTTCTTGTGTCCTCTTGGGCGGCCGTAGGTCAAAGTTAAGAACATTTCGGTGCTGTGGTTGGACGCCCTGTAAGTCCAGCCCTGCTAGAGGCTGAAACGGAAAGATTCTCAAGTTCCAGGTCAGCCTGTGCAATTGAGTGACTTAGTGAGACATGAATAGCAAAATAAGTCAAGCAGTATGGAGTTTCCAAAAGAAAAACAAAAACCTAAAACAGAAATTGCCTTTGACCCAGCTGTTCCCCTTCTAGGTATCTTCATAAAGAGTTAAAGGCATTGTATGACAGTTATCCATACAAAGCAATATTTATAGTAATACAACTCACGGTAGCCAAATCACTGTAGTGATTTATATGTCCATCAGCAGATGAATAGCCTAAGAAAAAGTGGTATATTTACACAATGGAGTGCTCCTTGGCCATAAGGAAAGATAAATTGTAGTCTTTTGTAGGAAAATGAGTGAACATTGAAACAATAATACAAAGTGAAATAAGTCATTCAAAAGGATTAAATACTGCATGGTTTCTTTAATATGAGAGACCCAAAATATTAATAAGGTAAAGAGTGAAATAAAAAAGGAACAAGGAGGTAGACTCATGAGAGTTTGGAAAAGGAGGGAAAGGGGAGAGCAATGGGGAAGAGGGAGAAAGATGATCAAGATATCATATGTGTGTGGAACACGCCCCTAAACTGAATGTCATCATTATATATCTCAAAAATTTACTAATAAAAATTGTTTGGAAAAAAACTGGCTGTGGTGGCACATGCCTGTAATTTCAGCACTTTGGGCCCAAGTTGGACAGCTTAGTGACTAGAGAGATCTTGTTTGGAAATACAAAACAGAAAAGGGGATGTAGCTCAGTGTTTTAGTACAAGGTGCAGGTTGGAGTGGGACTGGGTACAAGAAAAGTAAAGTTAAGAGCTTTTAAGGTTTTAGAATAGTAATATGGACCGTACACCAAAGATTGCATATGTCCAGTGTTATCAAAGACACATTGGGTTGCAGGGAAATGCAGAAATGCCCAAATTCCTGCTAAATGCATTTTGCATGAAGTTGACAATAACTTCATGTTATTGGCAGGTTGGTCATCCAATGAATTGCACAAACCCTCTTGAGATTCAGATAAATTTGGATTTCAGATGTGCAGATGATTAGGCTTTGTGAACCTATAATTTCAATACCTTCAAGATGAAGAAAGTTGAGGCATAAAGCTAGACAAATTTAAAAATAAAGCCTTGTAAGGAATGGCTGAAGCTGGAGATCAATCACAGTTGTGGGCTTGCAGCAAGGCCAGCCCCAAGAACATGGCGAGCCTGAAGTGAGCCACATAAACAAGCAGCTCCAGCTCCCAGAACTCCCATGGACAGGCAAGCCAGGCAGTTAGTCGCCGAGCAGAGGAGCTGAAATTGACATCAGCTTCCTTAGAGTGTGCTGTCGTCTTGGGTAGTTCCTTTTCTCCCATGAGGAGAGAGGACTCCACCTGACCTCAACTTTCTGCATCTGATTCTTGTCTTCATTTCTTCATCTTCCATCCTCCTCCCAGCTGGAAATTTCAGAGCTGCACCTGACTTGGCATTTTGGTCCCTGAAAGGGGACCTGGGGCATTAGGATACGTATTATATAGTAGGTGAGAAGACACCTCCAAGTGTGTGTGTGAACAAAATAGGCCACAAGAGCAAAAGACCAGAGCAGGCTCATGAGAAGCATACAGGAGAAAGATTCACTGATATCATCAATGTTGATTTCATCAGCTGTAATACATAGGGCATAAACACTAGAGCAACGGTTGTACATAAAAGTGCTGGCAGCACTATTGAAAATATAAGGATCTAATGTCCATTCTGTATATATTGAAATGCATAAAGCTTTGCTTAAGCTTAGAAGGATGCCTAGTAAGACAGCACAGCTTGCTAAATTTCTTGAGTTTGTTCATGAGATCTCTCCTTGGTTTCAAAAGGAAAAAAATGCAAATTTACACCCTTGGGAGAAGATGGGAAAGCAACTTAGACCAAGGGTAGGGAAACAATAAGACAGCACAGATCTGTAGGGACCTCTACAGACTTTTAAACAGTTATGTTACAGGGAGAAGCTGCAGCTTTCTGCTTCTCTGATCACTTCTCACAGGAAAGAAACAAAGTTGCTTGCCTCAGCTGTGGAGGGTTAGAACATTTTGCCCAAAATTGCTCTACTGCACCTTCAGGACCAACACAGTTGCTATCTGTCCCCTCAAACATGTTGCCAGTATTCTTAAGACAAAATAAAATACACAGATCTCTGCTAATTGACATTCAAAAAATTTTGATTAGTCTATTTATACTTACAAACTGCTAAAATTGTAAAGGAGTTATTAATTCAATTTGGCCAAAAATACATATGAGTGCAGTCTGCCTTTACAAACAAATTTGTCGTGTGTATTTTTGTTTGTTTGTCTGTTTGCCCTATCTGGGAACCACTGCTTTTCATTTGAGCTCAACCAATTTTTCTTCTTACGTTTTTGGATTTTTGCACCATTTGTCTGATATGTTTGCACCAAAGTTGCCAGCTGGCTAAAATGATGTTAAAATTGGTTTTATAAAATGCACATGGTTTATTATTATATTATGATTTGAGCATTTCTCATTGTTAAACAATAATATGTCAAGTGTTATGATCTGGTTCTTATAAGTCATCAAAATTGTTAAGATAATTAAACATAAATCCCTTAGGGTGAGGAGAAGTGTTTGGATAGGACTTCATTCCATGAATAAGGAAGCAGTTACCTGAAAACAGTTATCCAGTCCTTGTTCATTAATGGTAGGCCCCAGTGATCTCCACAACCTTATGGGAGACACCCCAATAAATTTTATTAAAAATATATGATTGTGATATGTTCATATTGATCATTGCCAAAGGTTAAGTTTTCTAAAAAATAAGACAGTAAGGTTTTCTGACTTAAAGATGTTCTGGTACAAAACAAAATTAAGAAATTTTCATATGATGATTGCTGCTAATCTCATAGTGTTTTAAATGTATTTATGTTCTCCAGATGTACAAGTCTTCTAAAATGTAAAACTGGGATTGTTTATGATGATAAGCCTTTTCATTCAGATTCAGATATCTGTCATTTTCTTACACTCCAGATATTTGTGCTAAGAGGTTTATGTCAAGCCAAAATGAGACCACCAGTCAATAATAATATTTAACAAAGATTTATGTTATATATATGCTATGTATGTGCCACTATACTCAGAGATGCCTAAACCTTAAACAGTCCAGACAGTGTCACACATTTCTTCGATGACATCTCATTAAAAGCCAGCAAGTTAGGTAAGATGTTATTTCTTCTTATGTACTAGATAGAGATGACTTACTAAAAAGCTATTTTCTGTCAAAATGGAAACTTAGGTGTGTTACAAAAACGTTACCATGATTGTCATGTTACAATATTATGCATTGCTTTTGATTTTAAATTTTCTGTGTAAAACTATATAACTCTTGTCTGTTAACATTCTGCAGGGATTCAACTACTAGAACCTCCACGGTTAGTAGGAAAGAATTGTTCTCCACTGTATTTCAAGGTGCATGATATTCAGACAAAATTATAATATTAAGCTCACTGCTCCCATTACACTGCAATATCATTAACCTTCTCTTCTGGGTGTTCAACAGTTGAGGTTTGGAGACCAAAAATTATACAGATAGATGGGCCAGGAGAACAGTCAATATTTGGGCTCCGGCCCTCCAAAGTCAGTAAGGACCCAGGACATGCTGCGACATGCTACAGCTCAGTGAGTTCCCGACCTTCTGACCAAGAAGATTGTTGGACCACAGAGGAAAGAGCTCAGCAGTGTATAATGTGTCTAAAGAGAGTCACTAGGAGAGAAAAGTCTCTCAAGCTTTCACAGAAAGCAAGCTGGTCAAGCAATGGCTGGCACTGACTGAAACACTACAAACTGCTGTACATAGTTCCAAGGTAAATCCAGAGAAGACTTAACTGACCTTGATAGACAGCAAAAAATTAACTCATACAGGTCTCAAATTAACTTGGTCTTGAACACCCAGCAGAAAAGTATAACCACAAGATGTAGAAGACAATGCCATAGTAATAAGATAGCTATAGAAGAAACTCAAATCCGTAACACCTACTGACAACTGCCAGTTACACTGGTAACTGTCTACTGTTATGAGTTAATGGACTATATAGCGCTAAATTGCTGAAGGCAGGTACCTGCAATCTCTGGACTGTGAATATTTAACCTAAATGAATAAGTTGATTCAGAATGGAAAGTGTTTGAGAAAGAGAGAGTCTTCTATAGAGTCCTGCAAACACAGCTTCTCCAGCTTCCACTGACCGCCCATCACTTGCAACTACAAAACAGAAAAGGGGGAGATGTGGAGAGTGACTGGAGCTGGAGGTTGATCTCACATGCCAAAGCAAGGCCAGCTCCGAGAGCACGGAGAGCCCAAGGCAAACCACACAAAGAAGCTGTTCCAGGTCTGAGAACTGGAGATGGCCAGGCAAGCCAGGAGAGCAGGTTATTAGGCAGAGGGTTTGAAATGGATATCAACCTCTTGAGAGTATAAATAAATGCCATGAAGTCTTGGGCAGTTCCTTTTCTCCCATCAGGAGAGAGGAGGCCCCGCATGAACTCTGCTTTCTGCATTCTGACTCTTGTCTCCATTTCTTCATCCTCCACCATCCTCCCCCAACCCAGGGAATTTCAAGAGCTGTCCTGGATGCATCAAAAACGTGTGCGCATGTTGTGAAAGATGTCTGTGAGTTTCTAAGTGCTAATAACATAGACTTGGGGCTGGTAAGAGCTCAAGTATTGCATTTCAATGTTTGTATTTCCAGACTTTTTGCAAAATGGCCGTGTAGTTTCTGAGAAGTGTAGCAATGGATTCATGAAAACAATTTTCATACATTGTTCATTTTAGATTAACAGTTACAATCAAATAGTAACTGACCAGGTTTGTGATTTGAAGGGGAATTGGAAAAAAGAATATAGATGCGTTAGTGTCTGTCAATACTCCTAGTTTAAGAGAAAATGAAGAGTGGTAGGTGGGTGGGTTGTAAGAATTGTACGATAAAATTTTTCAGATGTATATTTAAAATATATTACTAAAATACTTTCTATAGTGTAGTTAGGATAGTGTATTCCTATTACATTGGAAGTTACCCTTAAGGCTCTACTGAGGGTCTATTTGGAGCAACCATACAGAAAAGAATAGAGTGAAATCTTTAGGTATGAAACAGTATATTGTGATTAATCTCCAAGTGACTTTTGTTTCACCAGAAACCTGTTAATGAAATGATAAAAGTGTATTTCATCATGGCGAATAAGGTGTTAGACAGTTTTGTGTGTGATGGTTGAAATCATTAGCCCAAGAATATTGCTTAAAATATATACTTACTTGTTCAGTATGGCTTTGCTTTGACCTAATTTCATTATGGTTTTCCTATGTGATATTGTTTCTCTAAAAATTTGATTTTTTCTCAGGTTATATTTGGATTTTTGATAAAGAATTCCTGAGTACATAAAGTAACTGGCATATGCCTACAGATAAAATACTTTTAGTGTGCTGTGCTCCTATTCCCTCTTCTCAGCAAATATGAACTCTATTGTTATTCTGTGAATCATCTAATGAGCCTTTATTTTCATTTTCCTAACACCATCTCCCTCAACTTTCAAAATATTAACCCATATGCAGAAACAAAATGATTAACATAAATATGAAAAGAACAACAGCAACAAATCAACTTTCCTTCAAGACCATGCACTGTTGTTTCACCTACATTACTGTTAATGTTCATCACTACTCTGCTGATGTATAACTTTATACATTTTACAGAAAAGTTGAAGAAGTTTAAACAAGTGGTAGGAAAATGGGAGCACCTTGAGAAAATAATGTAAAGTGAAACAAATCAGACACAAGAGACCCAAGATATAAACAAAGAACAAAATAAATGATAGTCAATAGGAAACGGGATGATGGTCATTCTACAAATGGGAAAAGGACCAAGAGAAGGGGGCATGAGAGGGAAAGAGATATAAGAAGAATTAAGATATGTTATGCAAATCTCCACAGTGAATGTGATCATTATGTACTGCAAACAATGTACTGATAAAACAAAACTTTAAAAAATTGACCTGGGCATTGTCTTGTACACTTTTTTCTGTCTCTAGAATGATAGCCTTTCCTTTTTTCTGTGTTGGTACACGTCTGCAGTACATAATGTTTACACTTCTTGTGTGGAGTTGGTATGTGCCCATAACACATCTCAATCCCTCTTTTATTCCCTTGCAAACCCTCGCTTCCCCTCCCTGCATCACTTCATCCCCTTCCCATCTGAGAATGATCCATCTCCCTACTTCCTCTTATCTATCTTTTACCTGGTATTTAGTTATAATCTGTGTTTTTCATATAAGAGAAACCATGCAATATTTAATCACCTTTTTCTGTATATCAGACAACATCCTTTATTTCTCTCTTCTTCTGTAAAGATTAGGGATATAGAGCCATCTCAATATTTTCCTTAGCAGTGAATGATTGGTAGGATTCCCAATTAAATTTTGCAAGGAAAAGGTCAATGTATTCAGATATCCCCTGAAAGTCTTCCAAAGCAAGCCCACCTGGTTACTTCAGAGCTATGCAGCTATGCAGTTGTATTAGAAGTTGACTAGGGAGTTCAGAACTGCCTTCTTTGCATTGTTGTCTTGTCCTCATACACCCAGTTTACTAATTGTGTTTTAGCTTCAAGTATTCCCTAATCTGCAATTGAGGTCTCCTGATACCCATCATTTTTGGGTCTTCCTATTAGAGTGGGGCATTCTGAGACTTAATGCAATTAGAAATGCTTTAAAAGGAGCATGTTGGAAATATTATCATGCCCTCATGCAGCCTACATTTCTATCTGACTGGCCAGAATGTTCAAGCAACTCCAAGCTGTGCCCAGATGTTTGGAGACATTTGATTAGCAGGAGTTATCCCTCAGAAAGTGCGAGGGGTTTATTTTGAGATGTGTGCTGTTACTCCAGCTGCTGCCATAAAGCTGTGAGTTGTTCTTTCCTTTTTGCTATAGGAGTACTTTATAATTTCAGTAAGATTCTCTCCACATGAAATAATGTAATTTAATGTAGATTTCCTGCAGCAATCCACAAATACTTCTCTGTGGGATTTTATGCTTCAACCAATTCGATGTACTCGTATCACTTTTAAATTCATTTTTACTTACATTTTTATAATGTTCATCCTGACTAGTAATTTTAGCCTTACATAGATTGTTTTGTCATATTCTAAGTCTAAAGCCCTAGAAGTCTCAAGGATAAGGCAAAAAAATTATTTTTCTCAGAGTCCCATTTCAATACAGAATTTCAACCTTAGATCATAAAATGTTAAACAAAATTGAAAATTTTCTTAATGTTACTATGTTTAGCTTGGCTTAAAAAAATGAAACAGTATTTTTTCCTAACTTGGATAATAGTCTGACTAGAAGTAGAGCAGTATTATTTGGGATATATATATATATATATATATATATATTTTTTTTTTTTTTTTTCCAGCCCCTGGGCCGATCCTTTTGGTGTAAGCTTTTTAATTTTAATTCCAATTTCAATAAACTTTATTGGCATAGCAAGAGATACGACCATGGCCAGAATCCGTAAATTATACTTATACCTTTAGGGCAGCAGGTTTCACAGAGCTAATAGGATTTTTTTCCCTTGCATCTTCATTTTCTATTAAGTAAGGGAAATAGAAAGGAATATTTTAGTTTTAGAAGGACAGTGCGGAAGGAAAAGACAAAAATGGACTTCTCCATGTGGCTGCTTTCTGAAATGAGCCATGAGCAAGAAGCAAACATTGTCTTTAAGGAAATAAAGGTAATAGCAATTTAGTATCTTTTTCAAATAAAATGTATGTCTAGGGAAACATCAAAGTTTTGTGGAGTTTATGGAATTTTTTAGTCGTTCTTGAGAAAAAGAAATTAAGCTTCATATCTGAAATTATGTTCAAAATTCCACATTTAACATAGTGAAAGAAATCACAACAAATTACACATTTGTAAAAGCTAACAAATAAACATCATAAAGACAAAGAAAGATATAACACTTCCGTTAATCAGTTAATTCGACTCCATACCTGTATACTTGTTCCACAGCATTTTTTGTTGCATATTTTTATGGAGGTGTAGTACCCCACTGGGCACTGGATTTAACCCACAGCCTTCTCACTGCACTATATTCCTAGCTTTTAAAACTAAATTAATTTAAAACTAATTTAATTTAATTTAATTTAATTTTTGCACGGGGTCTTGCTAAGTCACTGAACTGCCCAGACTGGGGTCAACCATACAGTCCTCCTGCCTCAGCGTCCTCGCGTGCTAGGAGGCACAATCATGCACCATTATGCATTGCTTTTGGTTACATACCACCTTTTCATATGACAATTTCCATAATATTTTCTATAGTTAGAATGGAAAGGAAATTATTTGTTCTCTAGCATAACACATCAAAATATCTTTTAAATTAATTAGAGCTGAGAAAATTTTCTTTCAGATTCAAAATTCATGGTTGTTAACATCAAGTCAAGACTTCCTTCTACATTGTGATATGTAAAACCATTGACTGTAAAAGTGTACACACATGAGTGTCATAATACTGCTGCAGGTTTGTTCCCTATACCCCCGTGAATTCTACAAATTCCATTTTCCATAATTCTCACTCAAAATAGGAAAATTATGATGTGTTTATAATTCTACATGTTACACTATATGTTTCTGACATAATAGGATTCACTTTGAGCAGTCATCATTCCCTTTATAGCACATCATGTTTGTTTGGAAAAAGAATGTCAGACAGCTTCACGTATATTTTCAGTTTTCTCCCTTCACCGTCCACGTATGTCCAGTGCCAGGTACCATCCAGCAAGTCTGCACAGTGTACATTCTCTGGCTCCACGTCTTCATAGCATGACTGACAAGTCAGCACAGGGTGTTCCTGGAAGCCAGGTCTACACCCAGCAGCCGGGAATGACGTAACTCTACCTGAAAGAATCTGTAAACCGCAAAAATGCCCTCCATGACTCCAAGATTTCTCAATCTTGGCACTGTAGACACTTGGGGTTGATTAAATCTATACTGGGTGAGGGAAATTTTGTGAATTCTGAGATGTTTGGCGGCCTTTTCCTCTACCCCTTAGGAACCAGTGGAACCCTCAAACCTTATTTCAGTTGTTCTACCCAAAAATATGGGGGAGGACGACACTCTTAGCTGAGAGTCATTGTACTAGGCTCATCTCCGTGTATTCCCAACTCATTACTTACTGTAAAAGCCAGCCACTACTGTAATAACAAAATAAGACAAGGGGTAAATTGAAGAAAAACAAGAAACTTCATCATGTACAATATCTTTATTTGCCAATTTCACAAAAAGCTTAGAATCTAAAAACAGACATTATTAAGGCCAGTTCAAAGATTTAAAAGGCATATTTTCAAGGGCATAAGTTTCCATTAATCTGATTTCATAATAAATCAGTGTCTTTCCTTGAGGATTGTTATGGTTGATATATTGTGTCAACTTGGAGAGTCTACAGGTTTAGCTGAGTGACTCAGCAGGAAGCCAGGGCACTTACTTTGTACATATCCTGAGCCTGTGGAAGAGGAGGGCGTGGAGATTGTGCGAGAGCTACATGCCCCCTGGGAGGGGGTAGCCTGTTTACAATGTAAGGGAGGGAAAGAAGCTGCTTCTCAGCCATTCCTCCCTTTTGCTCTTGTGGTTTTTGCTGTGCTCTGGTGTTATGAACCTTAGCCCTCTGCCATGTGCCACTCTGCCTCAGAACCAAGTATGGACTGAAACCTCCACAAACTGTAAGCTAAATAAACCTTCCCTTCCTTCATTTTGGGTGTTGGGTATTTTGTCTCAGCAACAAAAAAAAGTAACCAAGACAAGGATATAAGGAAGACTCAGATTTGTTTTTTTCTTTCCTACTATTTAAAGGTACTTTGTTTGAACTTTGTAACATTTCTAGAGGGCAGTGGTTATTTAAGTTAAAGTGAACAAGAAAGAACTCAGCTCAGTGGAGGGTTCTCTTCCTCATTAGTGTAATCATCTTATCTGCAAATGGCACCATTTGTGCAGTGTCCATCATTTGTGCAGTGCCGGTAGGGCCAGACCAGCTTTCTTTCTCCTTAGCTTTTCAGCATTGATTAAGTCCAGCCAGCTCTGAAGTTTTTCACTTCAAGTTGCCTGGCATAGGTAAGTCCATCTTTCTCCTTACAAAACAATTAACAATGTGTAGTCACACTTTGTCAAGTTCCAAGTCATCTGCTAGAATCAAGAGATATTCAAAGATATAAGCTCTGAGCAAATTAAGGCTTTGAGCTGAGTAATAATTGAGAATCATCAAGTAAGAAGTGATGAACTTCTGGTCAATAGCTGTAGCTCACCTGGAGAGTAGGAAGACATTTTTGTGTAATGATTATGTGTAATGTTAGATGCTGACCCCACTGTGTTCAATGAATATAGAATCCACTTCTAAACCCTAGTATACACTACCATTGTAGCAGTTTTCTTTAAAGAAACTGCTAGTTAAAAAGGAAAAGAAAAAAGTCAAGAGTGTATTTCTTATGTTACAGTCTTACATTTTAAGACAGTTAATGTCCACCTACAATGGGTTAGCTTTCTCCTATTGTTATTGTTAATTATATATTGATATCATCATCCTTAATTTACAGATGAGAAAATTGAAACTCACTCAATAAAGTGAAATAAATTCCTGCAAAATAGTTCTACTTCTGGCTCACGAAACTTTAATCCACAGTGAAGTTAAAATGTAGACACTGTTCCTCAAATAATATGTATTCCCCTCAATCTACAATAACTGCAAACTTTGGAGATGAATCTGAAAAAGGCCTAAAGACTTCAATGATTCTTTTTCATTATCGCATTATTTCTGTATCTTTGGTTGGGGGAGAAGAAGATTTTGAAATAAGTCTTAACTCACTACATACTAAAAAATATATATATGCACAAATTAACATGTGCTGCTCAAAACAATTTGTTTTATAGAAAGAATTTCTCTACCCAGTAAGATGAAGAAAGTAATGATTAAACTGTGTTAAACATGTTTATTTCCTGCAGCATAGTGTTTCTCAAGCATAACTGACAATGAATTCTTTTCCATGGAACACTATTTTACTGGACAGTAGCATTAGTTGGTGAATAGTCTGTAGAATGCTAGTGTAGTTGTGAGACTATGAGGTTTGGCAGTATTTGGTACAAATTATGTTCAAATTTTGACTCTGACTTTTACTGGCAGAGTGGGTGAAATGAAGTCAGTTAACTTCTCCAACCTTCCAGTTCTTATCTCTAGAACTGGGGTCAAAATACCTACCACAGAGTAGTATTATTATTGTGAAGTTTAAAGTTAATGCATGGGCAGGCTGGGGATATAGCTCAGTGGAATAAGTGCCTGCCTAGCAAGCGCAGGGTCCTGAGTTCAATCCCCAGTACCGCCAAAAAAAAAGATAGAATAAAGTTAATGCATGGAGATTACCTTGGAAAGTAACAAGTAGATGTCTGTATTAATATTTGGGTGTATTCTTTGAAAGAACTTGAAAAAGGCATTAATTCAAAGTTATAGAGATGAAACTTATATTTACCCATTCTAAGAGCTTTTACTTAGTGTACGTTGATTGACTTTGTGGGAGCAATAGAATCTGCCTAGATTTGTTGAACCTGGTGAAATGATCAGTAGTTATTTGTATGCAGATCTCTTGGCTCTTGCAGCAGTAAAAAACAAGCTTTTCAGAATTGGGAAAAACGTCACTAATTTAGTATAGTCTTACACAGAACTGACTTGTTAATAAAGCTTTAGACGAACTATTAACCATGATAATGTCTCAGTGGGTAGAAGTTGTTTTACAGTTTTATTCTTTCAAACTTTTCTATAATATATATGTGTTATTTTGAAATAAAAGAGAAGATTATTTTTAAAATTAAGACAATGAAATCTGGAGATCTTAATGCCAAGACCTGGAAATGCTTATGTGCCTAGAGGAGAAGATTGCATCAGTTCAATGCTATAAACAGCAAAGTTATTTTTAAATATCAGACTAATTACAGTCTTTACAAGTAAAGGAAATTTTAAGGACCATCTTTTCTCACGTTTTCTTGTGAAACATGAAAAATTGGGACCCTGGGGGTTTACGGTACCTGCGAGCAGTACGTTAGGACCAGGCATCAGAACCCTTGTGCTTTGCAGGGTGTGCGTATAACAGGCAGCACAGACTCCAGGGACTGGAAGAAGCAGTGGGTTCAAAGGAGTGTTAAAGGCTGAGGTTTTGATGCTGAGCTCCATTACCCGAATTCTTCCCAGTGTGTTCTACTGACCTGATTTCAACTGACTTGTCTATTTGCCTTTTCACACAGCTTCACCAGGGCGAAAATCTGAAATGAAACAGTTTCATTAATTTTCTCTTTCTCCTTCGCCCTTTTGGCATTTTCTCCCAAACGCCGACCCACCTTCCTCTCCTCTACCCATTGTCTCATGCCATTTGGTGCTGATAGATGTTCTCATTTCTCATTTGTTAAGACCTTTCCCATAACAAAGTGTTCACCATTCCATTTATTCCCTCCTTCCCTAGCTCTGCCCCATTCAAACTTAAACTTCAACATTTAACCCAATTCTCTAGCTTTCTCTGCAGCCTTTACTCAAAGCCCAAGGCAGTGCTGCTGGTTTCTCCATGCAATTGTCACTTACTAAAATTACAGTTGTGTTCTTTTTTTTTTCCTCCAACTGGCAAAGGAACCCAACAAGTCTTGCTCTTTTTTTTTGTAACAATATAAAGTAGGACTCTGTGTAAGTAGTGGCTAAGTAAGTAGATTAGCTCTCCCTGGCTTGTTCCTCTCAGCCAGATGCTCAGAGAAACATGGTATGATGAGACAATTTTAGCTGACAGGTGATTGAATGAGAGACCTTCTCTCTGCCTGCACAAGGACATAAAACAAGATGTGTAGGATGGTGGCATTTCAGACAGAGTGTCTCTGGAGAGTGTCTCTGAATTTGAAACACACAGGCAAATGGGCCATCTCGGCACATAGGCTGCTAGATCAGCCAAGTAGAGGACACCAGTGAGGCAGCAAGAGCCAAATGTTGGAAATCTGGGAAGGATGGCCGTGTTGGAGGAGGGAGGGGAAAATGAACTGGTTCTGGGTATCCACGCAGTAACAGGCAACAGGGAACCAGGGTGGTTGTTCTATATACAGGTTTGCTCTCTGAGCTGCTCTTTCATTATATTAAATACAGCAGCGTCTGGGGTTGACATCAGAATACATTTCGTGCTCGAGCTTCACATTTTAGTAGCAGAAACTGACAACACAGACCCCAAATTGTCCCCATTAGAAGTGAGAGAAACAGATGGGAGGAGAACAAGCAGACTGAAAATATTTGTCACCTACCCTTGCTAGAAAATGACAGAGATTAATTGCCTCTTCATCTGTGTTTTCACAGCAGGTTGTCTGTACCTCATGGTGCCTGTCCTTTTTGCAATGATTCCTAATTATTTTTCTCACGTATCATTCTCTTTGCCCCCCTCCCCCATACTCACCGTTCCAAGGTAGACTTAGGCTCCAGGAGGAGTACAATTCCCTGCTGCGTCTCTGCATCTCCCATGAACATTCCACTTAGGAAGGGGGGAGCAAAGACGCGCAGCAGAGCTGCTCGGTGACAGTAGGAGGAGATCTGTTAGCAGAGGAGTGGGAGGGGGGGCCCTTAATTGGACGAGCTGCCGCGGGAAAAATGGAAGTTGAGGGGCAAGGAGAAGAAAAAGGAGACCGTATGTTAGACCAGTTGCAACCCCTGATTTCAAATTCATTCCTATTTTCTGTAATAATTACTGAAAAATTTTGTAGAATCTGGTGCTTCCATTCATATTAAAGTAGTTAGGGCCAACTTGTCAATTTATTCCACTGCTAAATAATTAATCTGTCCCCAGGGCTCTTTAGTAAACTGATCTGCTGGAACTGCATGAAGTAGCTTTGCGATGGGTCTTGTCACTTACCAACTCGGGGGTCGTTTTTCTTTGAGAAATCACACCATTCAATTTGAAGCACTTAATTGCTTTTTAATAAACAGGTAGGTTGCAGTAATTTAGAAGCGTTTCAAATATCTTACCTCATCCCCTTAAACATATCCATTAGCTATGATTTATAGATTCTATACTAAGATTTATTCTTCAGAATTTTTGTAAGAATTTTAAGGACTCTGTGTCATCTTAACTTCTTCATCTCATGAAAACTCAAAAATAGCTTGGAGAAAATCACACAGAGCCAACAGAATCTAAAAAGCGAGTGAATTTTTTGATTTAAAGATGAATTACTTTAGATGACACTTTAACCACGAGTCTCCATAATGCAGAAGCTACTCTCCCTCCCATTTACTCGGACAAGTGCTTAGTTTGCCCTCCTCCAACAAGTAGCGATGAAGCGAGGCTGCCTAATTTCTGATCAGGCACTCTACCTGCCTGTGAGGTGGCATTTTTTTTAATCCCAAAAGACTTAAGAAACAGGTAGCAGACCTCTGGATTTATTGTGTATATTTATAAAACTAAAGTACCCATTACTCTGGGGGAATTTTACTTCTTGGTTGGTAGACTCGTCTCTTGAAATCAGTGCATTAAAATACAAATGTAAAAGAATGAAAATAAAAGAAAACCTAGAGTGGAATAATAAGGCCACTGAAAATTTAATGTACTGTATAACCATATAAACCAGAAAGACATGCACCATTACTATTACTTTAAATTTAGCTTTGAGTTTCCTAGCAGCCAAAGTAGAAAAGGAAACCCAGAATTACTCAGAGAATATAAATGCTCATAATTCAGGGGGAAAAAAAATGAATGTATTCATTATACATGCTTTTCTTTTATTGAATCAAAATTTTCCTTTTGGTAACATAATTACACTCAGTCTAGTCTTGTTTTGAGAAACAAAATGCGAATAAAGTCTCTATCTTTTCTATATTTTACACCTAGTAAAGTGTCAATTGTAACAGGAGTTATTCCTTCTGGGCCAGCTATATATTTTACTTATTTGTTTATTATCCATCTCCTGTCACAAAAATAAAAACACAGGGCACAGGAAGGACTTTGGTTCTCGGAACCCTGTTGTACAAGCCGTATCCGGAACAAGCACGTGGCACCTGTAAAGCACACAGAAACTACTGTACAGATAGCAATGAAATAAGAGAGATCAGGTTGGCATAGGCTGGGAGGAGAGAAAACGTTAGCGGAACCAGCATGAATTTAAAAATTGATGACTACTAGTTGGAACCTAGGGCCAACACCTGATTGGGATTTGTTTCCCCGTGCTATGGTTTGTGCCTGGAGGTCCCTCCAAAGCCTCGTATGGTCGTAGGGGCGGGGTTTTTGGAGGCAGCTGTGATTGGCTCCTTGTCTAGGGCCGGGGTTGGAGGTGTGTGCTGCACGCACCCTGGGGCGGGCAGCCTGCGTACAGTATAAGGGGGGAGGGGGGAGGCTGGCTCCTCCCCTTTGCCGCCTGTGCTCTTGTTTTACCGTCTTCCCTGCTTGAACTGTTGCCCCTGTGCCAGGCCACCCTGCCTTCCCCTGAGCCAGGGGAATATGGACTGAAACCTCCACAAACTGAGCTAAATGAACCTTTCCCTATTTAATTTTGGGCATTGGATATTGAGTAAAGTAACCAAGACCTTCAAGCATTTTACCATTGAAAACAACACTTTCACAAAGAGGTGTGAATGTAGCTTTCCCTCCCATCAGCAGTAAACACTGAGATCTAAGGTGACTTGAACTGTTCTAAACTGTCTTGGTGTAGGATCTCCCTCTTGTCAAGATGCCTTGGATTTAGACTGAGTATTCCTAAAACCCCAGTAAGAAGTGAGTTCCAAGTATTGCAGGATGGGAGACAGAAACAAGCCCTCTGTGTCTCAGGGCATGATGGTGATGTGATAGTTATTTGTGTGTGCACAGAAGGAAACGTTTCATCAGGTATGGAGAAGTATGTAAGAAGAAATAAACTCACTCTTCAGCAGTGTTAGAACTATGAAGCAAGAAAAAATATTTGAAATAGAATAAAGGAAAAAATGGACTTCCACATGTTGCATCAGAATAATACTTCTGAAGTATCCAGACGGCCCCAGGATTTATATTTTTTCTTAAATCTTCCTTTTCTTTCCTTCCTTCCCTTCTTCCTTCCCTTCTTTCTTTCTTTCTTTCTTTCTTTCTTTCTTTCTTTCTTTCTTTCTTTCTTTCTTTCTTCCTTTCTTCCTTCCTTCCTTCCTTCCTTCTTTCCTTTCTTTCTTTCTTTCTTTCTTTCTTTCTTTCTTTCTTTCTTTCTTTCTTTTTCCTTCCTTCCTCTCCTTCTCTTCCCTTCCCTTTCCTTTCCTTTTTCCTATTTCCTTTTTCCTTTTCTTAGATGGGATCTCACTATGTTGATTTGAATCATCTCAAACTACTTAGTTCCACTGATCCTACTTTGGCCTGTTCAGTAGCTGTGACAGCTATTGTATTGCATGTGTGTGTGTGTGTGTGTGTGTGTGTGTGTGGTACTGGGGATCAGACCCAGAGGTGTTCTACCACTGAGCTATGACCCCAGGTCTCTTTCTTTCCAAACAGGTTCTGTTTAATTTGCTCAGTTGGGACTTAAACTTGTGATCTTCTTGCCTCAGGCTCCTAAAATGCTGGGATTACAGATGTTGGAGGCAGTGACCATCAGCACTGATAGTAGCAGATTTTCATAATGACCTAAAATGTAACCAAGTAGACAGGATGGCACGGACTGTAGGCCTTGTAGATCACAGAGGATATAGGGGCAGTTTTTCAGTAGTTTACATCTACAGAGGACAATATAATGATAGTTATGACAAAATATCCCCAAATATACTTCACGTGTGTGCAGTCCTCAAGTTAACTACTGACAAAATTTTTCTCCTACCTTATATGTTCCTCTGAATAAATAATTTACCAGGCTAGTATATGATCATTAACATTTATAGCATAGCAGCTATGACAGAATGTTCAGAATTCCATTACTTATGATTATGGAGAAAATTGTAAGTGAATTAATGACATTTCATATAAATTTGTTATTATGGTTTACCTTTGTGTGATAATTCAATACATTCTTGCTATTGTAAGCTAGTGTTTCAAGCAACATATTTTTTAAAAGCATAGACTGTAGAGTTAAAGTGCATGGGTTTGCACTTTAACTCTACCCCTTCCCTTAAGTAAATGGATGAACCTATCTGAGCATCAGTTTTCTTATTTATAAAATGGGTATATTTAAAGGATCAATTGCTGTGACCCACGTATACAGTCATCAAAACCCAATTGGTCTTGAACAGAAGCGCTTGTGAGCCAAGGTACCACCGAAGTAAGTTTACTGGCGTCTAATCAAGGAGAAGGCAGGGCTGTTCCACCTGTGTGTTCTAGAGGAAAATCACTTCTCTTCTGTAGCTTGTAGAAGTCACTTGCATCCCTGGGCTTGCAGCCCATTCCACGTCTAAAGTCAATAGCGTAGCGTTTTCTTTTCTTCATAACTTCTGTTTCTATCCTTACACCTTCTCTGGTCTCTGTCTGTCTTTCTCCTCCTCTTTCTTTCTCTTTCCCTTTCTGTTTCTCTCCCTCTCTCCATCTCTTATGAAGACCTTATAGATTGCCTGCAATCCACCTAGACAGTCCAGCAGATATTGGCATTCGCACTGCCCTTAACTAATTGTATCTGCAAAGTCCGTTGGTCTGTAAGGTAACATATTCATGTGGGCTTAGCTCATGAACATTTTGGAGCTACGGATTGTTCTCCACCATCCCACCTACTTTATAAAGCAGCTAATATTATTACTTCTGCACATTCACAGTGCCCACCAAGCTTCTCTGACGTTTACATAAAGTATTTACTGGTCATTTTGCATCATGTAGAAATTGAAATAAAATTGGATTTTACTAACTCAGCCTCTGATTCTTTCCCCAGGCTATTTTAACTTTTTGTTCTCTGACTTTCTACTAAGGTCAGCGGACCACGAGTCTCTGTCATCTATAGTTGTCAACAAGAAAGCTAACTGACTCTTTCACTCTGGCCCCGGAGGAACTGCATGCGATTTCAATACTCTGCCGTGTCTGTGTGACTATTTCTAATGAAGTCCTCTCTGGGCTTATTTAGACACTTGTGACACTTTACAAGCATGTAATCTGATGTTCTGAGAAATCTGTTACGTGTTTTATGGTTCATCCAACAAAGCTTCTTAGGTGATTTTGAAAACTGCTCACTCAACAAGCTGAGCACTCACTTCCAGGAATGACAAGTATCATAATCAATGAGAGACATTCTTTGGTCAGTTATCAAGAGCAGCTGCTTCCCAGGAAGCCTGTTCAAGGGAGAAGTTCCAAAACATGATTTAATCCTCAGGCTTCTTTTTTTCTGCCTGCCACAATGATCACTTGCTTCAAGATTTAGCTCAAAGGCAGCTATGCCCTAAAAGCTTTCCTCCAACCATGCTTCACCATGACTTAGTATGTGGTTTTTATCTATTCCTTTGTATTTAGGATATATAAACACACACAAGCATATAAATATTCATTTGTCTTCCTCTTCCTAAAAGCAATTTGTTGTCTTTGACTTTTTTCTGTTAAACTCAAATGTAAACTACTAATTCTCCTGTATCCCCCATAGGGTAACTAGCACTGTGTTGTGCACTTAATAAATGCTTGCAAATGACAAAATGAATTCTTTGCTTGGGTTAAAGAGGAGTTCCGCATGGAAATGAGCCCTTGCATTTACGTGTTGTTTTCAATGGCTCATTTTCTTGTCAGACCTCCCCCAGTTATGAATGCTCTGGCGGCACCAATGGCATTAAGGGAGGATTTTATTGGAGAACATTTGGAGGGTTAGAAAAATCTCCCGAGCTTTGGAAGCCTCTCATTTCATGTTCAGACTTCTATTTCATTCTGTCTCAAAACCAGAATAAGCAGAGAAGAAAGATGGCGAGACCAACAGGGCTCCATATGTGAAGATAGTCCCCCACTCCCTTTCAGAAGTAAGTGGAAGGAAGAAAGAGCATACTTATCACAGAATTTCGTACTCAGCCGCGTTAATTTTCATCAGGCTTGGACTTCGCGTATGAGCTCTTAACCCTACAAAATGTATTACTGAATGCCTGATGTATTTAATCAGTTTTAAGTTATCTTCCTTCCCTGATTTTCTAAAATATAAGACAAAACAAAAAATACCTTGGGGTAATGCAAACATTCAAACCAAAAGAATGCAGACGGTAGTCAATAGAGTACTATATACCTGGTCCCTTTTCATGCTTTTTTTCTGTACTGAATCTGGAAAAACAAATACATTTGGGCCATGGAATATGCTTAGTGGTATAAAGGGAGATAAAGTATGATGTAGTGTCCCCAAAAAGATAATTGATCAAACACATGCTAGATTACTATAAAGCCAAGCATTTTTTCTCTCAAAATTTCATCTTTTATTAACTTCCCTGGAATAGGCTTTCTGAAAACAGAGGAAGACTCCCAAGTGTGGCTACAGCAGCTCAGAGAGTGAATGTCACTGTCCCATTCCTCCACCTCATCCAATTCGCACTTTCATGATTGGCTTCCTTTTTGACCCAGGCTTGTTAATTAAATCCAGCTGTAGGCAAATTGCTCTTCCAAATTGGCAACACTGAGTTCTCAAGCTGCTTGCATTTCTTCCCTTGCCTTGATAAAAAACCCTTTGGAGCATGCAATTTCTTGACTCTTGTTTCTCAACTAATCCCAAGTTATGGGTATTTTAAAGGGTTCAAGAGACTCACAAAATAACTCTGCTTTTGCTTACCGAGTATTGCTTTCCATCTGATCTCACATTGCCTAAGAACATAGAGGACAGTTTCCTCAGAGACTTAGGCCTATTACATCACTGTTCCTCTAGTTCTTGGATACTGTGGAGTCGAGAGCTAAGTAGTAACCGGCTGGTCACAGTGCAGTTCTAGGGAGCAACTGGGCTTTTGCAGGTCAAGTTCCAGTGTCCATGAGGAACACAACTTTGACGGGTGCAACAATTTCATTCCCCTCAGGAACTTCCTGATCTAGCCAGACTCCCCCACCCCCAGGGAGTCTGTGGACAACACAGAGGTGCTTGCAAGAATTGTACTGTAAGGAAATGGTTTTACTCCCTCTACTTCTCACCTTTCAGAGAGCGCATCACCACTTCCCAGCTCAAGAGATTCTGCCTGACAAACCAGCATTAAAGATGAGGGGTAGGTCATGGGAATTGGAGTGAGGATTGGGGCATAGAAGCAGAAGACCCAAGTAAGAGCTAAAGTCCTGCTGTTAAGCAGCTGCTTAACCTTGAGCAAGTATGTGTTTTAAGCCCTTTTCATCAGATAAGTTGAATTAATAATCCTACCTACCTTGGCTACTCCTCAGGGCTCGTATGAGGCTAGATTGAGAGCACATTGCTGAATATGCTTTCTCAACTGAAAAGGGTAATATAAGCAATTAGTTCCTCCTAACAGGCTGAGAATATTATCTAATTAACTGGTTATAAATGCATGCTGTGTACAAGACCTTGCGTCTGCTGGGTACAGGTTTGTCCATATAATCCAGCAATGAACAGGAGGAGAAAAAGAACACTGAATAATGATTCTCACTCAGGAACTTTCATCTCTATACCTAGAACTAAATCTGCATCTCTAAGAAAAACATATATTTGTTTGAAACCTCTGCAAAATCTGATTTATTAATAGCATTTTCTTAAGAAGGAAATTGAGATATAGGCACATTAAATGCTGTTTAAGGCAGTGTTTCCCACAATTACTTCCCTGTAACCTCAGTCCTGAAGGATTCTGCTTGCTACAGTTTGGATCTTGAGAGTCACCGAAAGGTGTACCTGTTGAGGGCTTGGTCCCAGGCCTGTGATGTTACTGGGGAAGTGTGGAACCGTGAGAGGGGCCTAGTAAGTTTGACCCCTGGAGGCCTCCTCCCCCATATACTGCTGCTCTATAGCACCAAAGTCCATGGGGCTCAGTGTGCATACACTGAATTTTTTGAGTCTGGGATTCAAAGAAACCTGTGATCATTACGAGCTCATGATCCAGGTATTTTGTAACAGTGGGAGGAAGCTTACTAGCACAGCCCCTCTATTAAAGGTACTAGTGTCTAAAATACTGAGAAACACTGCACTGTCCCCCTTAGTCCCCCAAAAGATTCACAGTATACAATTCCATACCGGTAATCTTGGAATACCATTTGACTAATCCAGAGTTCTCCAAGATTATTTTATATTGAAACCTTATTTTTCATTTAAAAGTATTAAAATCTTATACAGGCAACCATCTACAGAAAACACTTTGCCAAATTCAGGTCTAAGTCCATGACTGGAGTTAGTATGTAGGAATTCTTCAACAAGAATGAAAATTTTTGTTCTTTTTCTTTTCTAATAAAAGGCTACTTGGGGTTGTGGATGCAGGTCAGTGATGGAGTGATTGACTAGCACGTACATGACTCTGGGCACAATAACTTATTACCAAAGCAAGACAAAACAACCCCACCAAACCATATAGTGGTACCCTGGCTCATGAACTTATTTCTTTCCATGATTCTGGTTGCAAACTGAATGAGATAAAAACTGAACCAAATTTTTCCATAAGGTCAACATTGAACAATAAACACTGAATTTGATTTGGTCCTTGTCTGATTCAGTTTGTGACCAGGATCATGGAAAGAAGTGAACTGAGGTTCCACTATATACATATAGATCTTTATATTATATGTAATTGGTACTATGATTAATGCATTTCTTTCAATCTTTTTCCTTGCTTGTTTTCAAAATACATGTGAATTTCTGCTACTTTTTATTATCACACTATCCTTGCAAGCTTCACAACTCTGTTTTTAACTGTGCAGTTTGATAGCATGAAAGACATTCACAGTCTTATGCCCTTTAGCACCATAATTCCTCCCCAGAACATTTTCATCTTTTTAAACTGAAACTCTATCATCCCTGGGATGTTTCCAACTGAACATTCTATGGTCCATTTTGCATTTTACTTTTCTTATAACCTTCATTTCTTGTGACTGTGAGCTCTTTTACCATATCATGCTCATGA
Source organism: Dinomys branickii (assembly GCA_004027595.1). Lineage (NCBI taxonomy): Eukaryota > Metazoa > Chordata > Mammalia > Rodentia > Dinomyidae > Dinomys > Dinomys branickii. Next base: position 41,257 of record PVLD010010147.1, on the reverse strand, counting down.
ATCTGCTTACTGTAGGACATTATATTATTTCTACTTTCTCTTTTGTAAATAACACTGTGTGTATCCAGTGTTTAATATTTTGGAGTTTCTTTGGAATAGCTACTAGATCCTTTCCAGAAGTTATAGAAAGTCTGTACCTCATCTATTCACTGGTTGGTATACTAATGCACTCTGAAACAAAAACTAAGTAAGTTTCTAGTATTTGCTAGACATATAGCTTTACAGAAGAAACACGTAGTATCAGATAATTTCATTCTTTATGGGTTGAGATTAGTGAATGGGCCTTAAGGGCAGAAGGGCTTGTCCAAAATTTTTAGTGAGAAGGTATCTTTGTTGGTTTGTTATTTCCTTATTATGCATATTATTGTGCAAATTCATTCTCTCCCTTTCTGTACTTAATCAAACATGTGCTAGAGGGCAAATGACTGTAATCTCTGATCTTGTTTTCCTACATTTGTCAAGTGAGAGGCCCCGAACATCCTAAAGCCTCCAGGAGATACTGTGCATTCTGAAATCCCTTGTCCATTGCTTGTCCAAGGGAATGGGCAAAGGAAGATCTGCTATACAGCCTTGTCAGTGTTTGAAGAAGAGTTTCATGTTTTTAAACAAATATCTCACCTTATCATGAACATCATCTTTCCTGACAGAACAGGAGAACACTTGAATCACACAGATGTTGGGCTTAGTTTGTTCTTTGGCAAATTGCTGCTAAATCCTAGAAAGGTCTACGAAGTTCTTCTAAAGGAGAACACATCTTTCAGTATTTTGCTTACTTGTGAGCTAGGAAATTTTCTTAATTTTAAAAATCAGAATGGTGATAGTGTGCACAAAGTTATAAGCTAAAGAGTTTTCTAAAATCTGTTGTGCACCTTAAGGCAGAGTGAGCTTGACTATGCTGACCTGAACTAACAAGTGCTAGGCTGGTGGGTGTACTGAGGAGCATGCTACAAAACTCAAAACTCTGTGTAATCAATATGCTGTTCTTATCAACATTACAAAAAGCCTTTTCTCTCCTGACATGTGTCTAATATATACCTATATATAATATAGATGTGTGTATAGTATCCAGTATTCCATGTTTATGTTTATTTACAGTTACATTCTAGGCAATGCCCGAAGACCTGCCCATGTAATTGAAAGAGTATGTGGGTTGCTAAATCATGCAAATATTGTATTAAATTGAATTTCATATCACCCTGATTTAAATAGGGTAACCATCAGAGTGGCAGACATCAGTCAACAAATTATTGTTAGAAATTGTATACATGGCCTCCACATTCCGCACGCATGTTATGTGTATTCAGTTGTGATCACATCTCATTTTGTGAGATTTTACGAAGATGACTAAAGTACGTGCTACACGGTCTCACTACGGAAGCCAGCCAAGGTGGCATATGGTGATGCCACTTCAAGCTGCGGGAGAAGGCGCGCACTGCATGATACCTCACTGCCATAGCACAGCGTTATATTCCTCCAGACCCTTCATACACTGCTATTTTCCTCGTCGGGGTAAAGTCCTTTTGTTAAGTGCATTTTTCCTAAACAGTTACAAGATCTTGAAAACCAAAGCCCTGTGTAACCCACCAGCGCTGAGCCAAAAGCAGGCAAGGCTAATACGCCCTGATGGGATTCTCTGGCGGCGGTGGCAGAGGAGGAGAGGCGAGGCCATTTGGAAGCGCGCAGTCAGTGTGGCGGGAATTGAACTCCGACACTGGGTAAACGACTATACACCAGAAATGAGACAACGCCAGTTCACACCGGAAAGTTTCGTATTTATTTGGGCACAGGTTCCATTTATGATGTGAATAAGAAATACTAAGGTTCCCGTGGGAGTGGGTGTCTCATTCCTCATTACAGAAAAAAGGGACAGTGACATTTCTAGGCAGACCGGCCTTTCCTCAGGGGTTGCTTCCACCTCGCGGTGCTTCCTACCGGCAGCGAGCTCTCCTTGGAGACGCAACCCCTGGCCGCCTCTTCCCGCCACCGGGGGGAGGGGGGCGGGGGCGGGGGGTCCCCGGGATCGGTCTCCTGGGGCGGCCCCTCGGCTTACCAAACTCCGACTTCCGCAGCAGGGCGGCGCGCTCGCCGTCCCGGAGCAGGGAACAAAGGCGCGGGGCGCGGGGCGCGGGGCGCGGGGCCGGGCGGGCGCGCGTCTCTCCGGCGGGAGGCGGCGGCGGCGGAGAGCCGAGCCCGAGCCCGCATTCCTCCGAAGCGCCCGGACCGCGGGGCGACGTCACCCCAGGCTCCGCCCCTGTCCCTCCCCGAGCGAAGTAACTCTTGAGTAGCAGGGGCAGCCGCGGCGGAGCATGGAGAGCCGCGGCCGCGGGCGGCTGGCGACGCGCGACCCGCTCTCGCCTCCGAGGTAGCCGCGCTCGGCGCCGGGACGGAGTGGGGGCTGCGGCCGCGGTCGCCCCGCGCGCCCCGGGCCCGGGCCCTGCGCCCCGCCGAGGATTTCGCCGCGATCCCCTGGCCGCTCTTGGCAAAGCTGCCTGAAACTTCTCCAAAGTCGACATGGATTCGGCGGCGCTGCCTGCCTTTGTGGCGCTCCTGTTCCTGTCTCCGGGGCCCCCGCTCGGGTCGGCCCAGGGCCAGTTCTCCGCAGGTGCGTGGCGGGCAGCGCGGGCGCGTGGAGCCGGACCGACGTGCCGAGCCCCGGGCCCGGAGGATGCGGGGCTGGTTCGCGCCTGGGCCGGGGGCGAGGACGGGGCCGCGCTGCTGTCCGGGCGGCGCGGGGCGGGGGAGCGAGGTCCCGGGGTCGGGCGCGGGTGGGACGCGGGGCGCGCGCAACTTTGGTCTCGGGGGCCCGTTGTTCCGTGCGGGGCTCTCTCGGGGCGCGTGCACCCCGCGCTTTTCGTGGGGGACCCGGTGGCCTCGGCGGCGGCGCAGCCTGCCCTGGGCTGGTGGGGAAGCGAGGGCTAAGTAATTGCGATTCCCGGCCGACGCCGCGAGGCTCGCCGCGGGCGCTTGTTGCTGGCGGCCGCCAGATTTCTCACAAATTCCCGGGAAAGCCATTGTGAGGAATGTGCAGACGCCGAGGGAGCGCGCGCGCCCGGCCAGGTGCTTTCTGTCCCGGCAGTCGCCTCCCCGGACTATTGTCCCGCTGCTTCCCGGTCTCCCTGGGAGTCCCCTTCCTCCTTCCCCGGCGCCGGCTTCCTCCTGGATTCGCGCCACGGCTCGGAGCCCTGCTCGGGGCTGCTGCTGTGTGCGTTGGCCGAGCGTCTGAAGTTGTTTTGAAATGTGATTCTTGGGATCCGCGCAGAGCCGTCCTGGGCGGCGCGGTCCTGGAGCCCGCTCGTGCTGCCCAGCCGCGATCCGGCTCCACAGAGCCCGGCTGGGTGCCCCGAAGACCCCAGGGAGGGGCGCGGGGCCCGCGCGGTCTTGGGGAAGCCGCTCCGAGAGGTCCGCGCGCCGGGCGGGCTCTCCGGGACCGGTCCTCCTTTCCTTTCCAGTTAGGTGCCCTTCCTGGAGGCGGTGGCTGCGCTGTGGCGACCCTGGAGTTTCTCCGGGTGGACGCTGGGGCGCGGCCGAGCGCTCTCGTGCCACCCCCGGCCCCTGCAACTTTTCTGGCCGAGCCACCCGTGCAGCTGTGCCGGCGGGCGCGTCTGCAGATGGAGACGCAGAAGTGGCCGAGGGGACGGAGGAGACCCGCGCCGCCGCGCGCCTCGCCCAGCCCACAGGATGCAGGCAGGGAACTTACTTTGTACTTGACAGTTCGTCTCGTGTTGAGACTGCCCGATTTCCTGGAAATAAACTCACTGTTGTTTTCCGGAGCAACCGTGCATTTGCCTTCCGTCTCCTCTCCCCGCCCCCTTTTATGGCTCTAGGAAAGGAGTCAGAGCTCCGATGGGGGGCGGCTTGTGGGCTCCTCAGAGGTCAGGCAGCGACAGCCTGCCAAGGACACGTCCAATCTACAGGTGAGGTGAGCGGAAGGCAAAAGTCCCAGGCCACGAGAGTGTCGTGGCTCCATTTGGTTTTCCTTAGTTTAAGCATTGCTGCTTGCATTTCCCGCAGACAGTGCCCGGCGGTACTGGAACCCGGGTTGATGTAACTCATTACAGGCAGCCGAGTGGCGCGGAGTATTGATTCCGGCGCCGCGCTTGTCCCTGTGCCCATCCTGCGCTGGAAAAGGCGTGTAGTTTGTTAATTGAAAGTTTCAACTCTACCAGTTGCATGATTACACTGACGTGTATTCAAGAGCTGCAACTCTTCCCCTGTCAACAGCTGATGGATATAGCTTTTGCAGTAAAGAAACTTTTGCTTCTTCTCTTTTTAAATGTTGTTTACCCTTTACCAAACAGGTCAGTATTAAACTTCCTGCCTCACAATGTCCAAGAGCGCTTTCCAGCTGATACCCCCAATGGACAGTTGGCTTGTTAGCTATCCAGTTCTAGGTGACTGAGCTAAATAAAATACGGCTGGCTCTTTTGTTTTTAAAATAGCAAATCATAACATTTAATTTTATTGTATTTAGTTAATAGGCTGGGAACTTCTAAGAGATGTGCTTCTCACGGGATTGTATCTATCAAATTCGCCATTCTGTATCAACATAAATGCACAAAAATGAGTGTTTCATGCACAACTTAAAGTGAGGTTGTGATCCACCTTTCTCCATAGAGGCAAAGTTTATTTTGCAACTATTTCCTTTTGGGGGGGGCTGTTATAAATCATTTTGACAGTCAAACATTTCTGTGGCAGTCAGGTTTTTTGCAAAGACATGAACTGGAGATACATTCGAGAGGAGGGTAAATTCTATCACTGCCTTTTCTTACATTCCACCTTAAATGATGAACTTTGCAAGAAATTTCAGTAAATATGACTTAGCAATCTAAAACAAATTGACATGCAGAATTTAAAAGTAACTTATTCTGTTAAATAGGTTTTAAATCATACTCATAAACACTAATTCACTACTTTTCCACACTACCCTAATGTAGTAAGCTTAAAAAGCAAATTTTGAGTGACTACGGATTGTTGTGTCTTTGATTTATTATATGCCCATTTATTCTGCATCACTTAAATCACAAATTTAAGAGTGTTTATATTTTTGTGATGTTTTCTTAGCTTTTGGATGGAAGGTATAAAATTGCTTCATGATGAGTCCCTTTTTAACCAGAACTTGCTCCAAGTCTTAGCTGATGTCTTCTCAGTGTGGCCTGTCGTTTGAATGGCATATGTCACAGCGGTGTTATATCTTGGGAAACAGACACAGGAAGGCAGAGAGCTACTACATGTACGTGCTGGACTGTGTAGCTCTCCTTTCTTGAGGTTGTTTGTAGAAGGATTTAGAGGACTGACAATTCCAGGAACAGAGGGCTGCTTGGCTTTCTCATCTATAAAATGGGGATAATGATCCGCGTCCTGACCTTTCTACATAGTTTTTATGAGGATCAAGTGACATGATTTATGTGAACTGGAACTGTTGATTGTAAAGTATTATGTAACTTTCCAGGGTATAATCATACATTAAGGTCACCAAAGTGCCTTAATTTCAGCTTGTTTTACTGCCCCCCCAACTCTCAAAACTCTCTTCCGAGTGCGTATAGAGTGTGTGTGTGTTTGTGTGTGTGTGTGTGTTCTTGTGCTTGTGCTTCAGCAGATCAGTCCTTCATTTTAATCATAGTTAAACATAAACATCCTAGATGGGTCCAGACCATAATTTTATCACCACAAGCACAGAAATTAGCCATATTTTTAAAAACTTCCCTTGTGTGGATCCTTACATGAGGTAAGTACAAGTCATTGTTAACATTAGTAGTATTCTAACTTAAATAAAAAGTAACAGCCAGTAAATATTTTCAGCCACTGGTTCAACTCTGGGATCGGGTTTTTCATCTCAGTGTAGAGCGCAGTGCGCAGCTTTTGGGTGCAGTCTTATCAGTGACCTAGAGAGGGACTATTGTCTTTATAGTAGGACACCAGCCTGGATACGCAGCTCAAGACACTGCCTGGCATGTTGTTCCTGGTGTGTCCCATCGCTGATCCCTTGGGACCTTCCAACTCATTTAAGCGGCCACTTTTCCTTGTGTCTGACTCCTTGCTGTCTCTGATACAAAGTTAATTTCTCTTTGCTTATTACCTACCAGGAAGATATACTGGACTAGCTTGTTTCCAGGTTTGCTTTTTTGTTTTCCAGTTTTGCTTAACCAGTACTTCTGGATGCCTCAGTGCATTAAAATTCCAAATTCTCAGGCAATGGAATGATAAATAGCTGGACGTTTCTGTGACTGGCTTTTCCTTCTGTGGACCTCTCGTGTCTGACTGTCGATTTTCCTAGATTGCGAGATGTCATCTGTGTCTCGCCTGCCCAGCAGGAAAGAGGCCAGTTTGGCTGCTAGCTGGGCTTTGGCATGTGTGGCGTTGACAGCTCTTCTCTTTATCTTCATAAATTTAAATTTGAAAAATAAATCAGCCCCTCGGCTGCTGTCCCCTCCTGCACTCCCTCCCACACTTCTCTGGCAACAATTAGCCCCACCTTCAGAGTCACAAAGGTCACAGCTTGGTTGTTTTTACCAAGTTATCTTTTGCTGCTGGACATGTTTTTCCAAAACTGGAAGTGTTACTGTGGGTCCACTTTCCAAAACCAATGTTAGCTCTCCCACCAAATCACTTATGTGGAGCAGTGATGATTTCTAGCTTGTGTTTATCATTGTAAATATTAAATTCCTGCCATATAATTCCATATAGAGGAAGTACATGTGTTCTTACTGATATTTTTGAAGTGCTTTTTGCTGGTTCATTCAGGCTGGTATTAAAGTCAGTCTGCATCAGGCTAAATACAGATCCAGGCTGTGCCATTTCCTCACCTTGATCCCCATGGTGGGCAGGAAAAGGAAGTGGAAGGCCAACAGCAGGAAGCACCAGGAAAATGTACACACTGAATAGACAAACAAAGAAGAGGGGAGGAAGAGAGAGAGGATTGTGTGCATGTGTTTGATCTTTTACTTCATTTTCAAAAGAGGGGGAAATATCCTATTTTTAATTTGTTTATTAGAATCAGCTTCTGCCTTTGTCCAAACTAATGCCTTCCTTATTCTGTCAATGTAAAAATTCCCTGTGTCTTCCTCTCTGACTTTATCGTTGGATCACATGTATCTGGCCTGTGTTCCTTTATGAAATGATGTTTCTCTGCTTAAACAGGTTGTAATTGCTTTTGAACATGACTTGTTTTTTCATCAGAATCCACGCTGCTTGTCACAGTTATGGAGAAATAATACAAGACATATCACTTCACAGCATAGCTTAATACAGTATTTCATTATAGAGTAAGTGAATAATACATCAGTTGGGATAATTTTTCTTTCAATTGAAGCCAAAAGCAAGCTTGCACATCCATGAAACAATCTTTTAATGTCACAGAAAGTTTATTAGTTGTGTTTATCTATCTCTGAATGATAGACTTTGTTTCTTTTTGTACCCAGAGAAGGAAAATTTGAGTACTACATTGCCTGGTATTTTGTGGTAAACAAGATAAGTTACACCCAACTGCGCCTTGTGAAACTTTTTAAAAATTATGTTTCAGTGTTTAGAGTGTGCACTCTGAGGTAGATAGTTCACAAACTTCAAACTGTCTTGGTATAATTTTTTTTTCCCCAGGAAAAAAAATCTTAAAGACTCACAGTTGCACATCAGAGTTATACGTTTCAGGAAGGTTCTCTGGTGAGAGGTGTTTCTTTTGCTTTTATATTCTTGTGAAAATTCTTTTCATTTGTAGTTAATATTTTTAAGTAAAAACTGAATTTGCATAATCTAAAAACTTGGTCCTGTGTGGCTTCTCAGCTTGTTCTGGTTCTGGAGAAAATAGCCCGCGGTTAGGGATGGTAATGACAGTGCTGTGGAATACTGTCACGGCCTCATCAAACTGTGGTGGGAGTTTCTGGCCTTCTGCTCAGTGTGGTGAGAACCCATAAGAATTATGTGTGGCTTCTCTTGTCATTTACAGTTGTTTTAGGAGCCAATGAAGTAGTCCTAATGCAATAATTTGTGGCTCCTCTTGATTTGATTGTAGAGCTCTGCTGATAAACACAATGAGCAGGGAGGTGCTGACTGGATCCTTGGGCATGCGTCATCCTAAGAGGTCTTTTACTAAGAAGAATTCAGAAATAAAAATCAAACGGGACAGTATATAGTTGAGTTGTCGAAAGTTGTATGCATAGTTTTTCAAAGTTTTAGACTAGAAAGAGGCAAAAGGCATCTAGGGATAGAATCAAAGGTTCATACTTAGGTTCTTGGAAATGCTTATGGAAAATAGATATTTGTTTTCTCTGTTTCATCATGGAGAAGGTAAAGTAGAAACTATAAAAACTCTGCTGTCTACTTTGCTATCCCATCCCGCACTTGCAATAACCCTCCTTCCAGATTGGTGTCTATTTATATAAGAACTTTCCAGTTCTTCCCATTCCATAGTCAGCTGCTCAGCCTCACTCTCCAAAGCCTGTCCAGCCCAGCAGCTGAACAGCCACAGAAATGTTCCTCCTCTACTTGGGCAGTGGGTAACACAGCAGCTGCTCAAGTGGACTAGTGGTCACACAGCTCCTTGATGTGATTTTCCTTTGATCAATGAGCAGGTTTGGGAGTAGAGAAGAAACCTTCCTAGGGTCTTTCCTAGCCACCTAGGAGTAGCTGCCAACTGTGTCATGGTAGTTGGTTTCATCCACTGTAAGATGTCCCCGGACCTTGCTGCTTGAATTATGGCCCAAGGGCCAGCAGCATCAGTGTATCCAGGAACCTATGATCATTGGTGAGCAGATCCACCCACAGATTTATTGAACCAGACTCTGTATTTTTAAATCTCAGCTGATACACTTGCTCCCAAGACAAAGACCACCAGCCTAAAAACAGTACCACAGACACTGTATTGTAGAACTGTGAGACTATCGTGAATGGATTAATTAGACCTTTAAACAACTTTCCCTGGGTTTATAATTCTTATCAACATTTACTTGATTACAATAGAAGGTCCCAGAAACATGAAAGCAATGACACATAGATCTTTTTAAAGAATACTCAGATAATTTTGAAATAAATATTTCTATAAGAAAATAGCAATAAGGCTAAATAATTTTGGTGATGAATGTTTTGTATATGAATACCTAGAAGTAAACATACTATCAAAGAAACCAAATATGCTATATGCAAATCATTTTTCCTAGCATAATGTTATGTAGGCACAGGAAATAGCATTTCTTCTGACATTATTAGTAGCAGTCTCTCGCTTTGAAATTCTTTTTTTTCTTCCCAGTGTAAGTTGTAATAAGGAGTTCATTTATAGGATAGTCAGATTTAATGAATGGGAGTTAGTAGGTAGAATACATTAAATATCCCTAGGATTCTTTTTATTCTCTCTTGTACTCATATTTCAGAACAGAAATTCTTGTCATTCTTCTCAAGAGAAAAATTATGATGTAATAGACAGTGTACACTACTCATGTCAAAACACAATTTTGCTTGCATTTTATAGCTTGTTTTAGCATTCTTTCAGAAAATGAATTTTCCCAGAAGGCCTAATTGCCTTCTTATTAATGAGCCTGTAAGTATTTTTTGTTATCCATTTACTATTGTAAATGTGTCTACTTATGCCAGCTGTTTCCACAGTGAAGTCTCTGATTAAATCACAACTGGTATGTTTGCTTTTGCCATTCACTAGTGATTCAGGAAGTACTGGCATAATGACGTGGTTACAGCAGACACTAGTGGAAGGAAAGAAGCATAAATTAATCTTAACCCCTAATAGTTGGTCCTATTGTGATTAAACATACTGGGGATCATAGAAAGCAGATTCTCTGTTTTTGATACTACCAATAAAAATTATGTAACCTGTATCTCTTTGATTAAAAAGTATATTGCAAATCAGTATGTTTTTTCTACTCTCTTAATTTACACATATACCTAAAGAAAAAGGTCTGATTGGAAATAGATCACAATAAGGGAAAACTGGTCACAGAGACACTGAAAATTTCCTTCATTTTCAAGAGCATTAGAGTTGGAATGTTCTGGTTTATTATTTTTTCTTTATTCCTCCAAATTCCAGAATTTGTCTTTTTTTTCTTTTTTAACCAGATCTTCTTTTATTCTGGTCATAGTATGTAGGGCCATTTCTTCTTGCACATGTTGGAGGGGAATCGTTTTTGCAAAATCAAGAATAGGAGCTGTCACTTACAAACTCAGACCTGCTAGGCCCTGTGGTCAATGCTTTATACATTTACAAATCTTCACAGTAATCTTTTACAGTGAAATCATCTGCATTTTATAAACAAGCTTGGTAAAAGTAATAACTTGGCCCAAGGAACCGTATAAGGTACTGAGTGGGCCAGGATTCATTACTGAATGTGTACGATACGTATAGTGATGAGAGTTTTGGGGGGGCTGCATATTAGCAAAAACAGTGCAACCTGTACTGGTGGCAATAAAAAGAAACATGCTGTTTCTCTTAATTGACAACTTGAGGGAGGCTTGCTTTGGAAGTTCGCGTGATTCCACTTGGAATGGTCTCTCTTTGCTTCTCAGCCCAGCTCTTTGGGCTCTGAGAGACTTTTGAGTTCCACAGACAGGCGAGGTGGCTGCAGCAGTTCCCGCTCAGCAAGATCCTAAATTCAAATCCATACCTGCTGTGGTTCCGAAGAGCCCTGTGGTTTACCCTGATGGGATACGGTGGGTCACATACCCAGATGCTCAGTCAGAGACTAACAGTGAAAGAGAGGCTTGGTGCAGGGTTCTGCACTGGGCGCAGCCACAGAAGATCTCCAGGCTACCAGTTCCCCGCAGATGGAAATGGCATTCATGAAAAGCAAGGCGTACGCGTGGGCTGGAATGAAGACAGACTTGAGCATCAGGAGAAACTGGGGGAACACGCACGTGTGGATTTGTGTGCTTGTGTTTATAATTCTTGTGAAGGTGGTTGGATCAGATGGCAACACCAGGATAAGAGGAGGTTGAAGTTTTAGTCTCTGAAGGGAAGAGGCACTGAGGAGAAGGGACAGAGGATGAAGAGAGGAAAGAGACGATTTGTGCCCAGCAGGTTTGTTTGTCCACTATAAAATTAATGACCCTTTCTTTAGATGTAATTTTCTTTGAGTCCTGTGGCCTGGAAGAACTTGAGCTCAAACTCAAGATTTTATGATATGGATCAGTGTTGTACCAACATAAACATTTTACTTAGTGGTGATTTACTTAGGCAATTATTATTGAAGTTTTTCTTTAATGATTTTGCTTTGAATGTGGAATTGTGTAAACAGTGTTTCCAAGTATAAACCTGACTTAATGTTTGGTTTGGGTTAGAAAAAAGAATATGTATACAGGTGAAAAAGACCATCTTAGGTAACTGCTTGCTTTTCATTTATTTGTGTATGTATACCTTTATCTTTAATAGAAGAGATAAAGGTAAACTAAGGTATGGTTAGTGATGCTGATTGCTCCAGACCCATAAGAGCAACTAACTCTTTACTTTTTTTTTTTTTTTTTGGAAGCTAACATTGAAAAAGACAAGAAGTAAAGGTGAATTCCTATGTAATTTTGATCTTGTTGCCTCTGCTGCCTGATTATAATGGATCCATCCAAGCCACATATGTTATGAGAAAGAGTTATGCTAAGAAATACTTGAGGTGTTAAACAGTGAGTAAAGTTAGAGCAGCGCAGAGTGCGAGGGTTCCCCAACCTGTCTTAAGGCACTTGTTGACCCAACACTGGTGCTGCCTGAGGCCCATGGCCATGCCAGTTTACGCCAAGGGATGGTGCCTGTATTGGTCAGCTTTTCTGTTTGATGAAAATACCTGGTACCTGTAATTTTAAAGGAGTTTAATTTGACTCATGGTTTTGAGGTGCAGTTCCTGGCCAGGTGGCTCCAAGGCAGAAACATCATGATTGAAAGCCACAAAAGGCAGGGAAGAGCACAGGGGAACAGCACCTGAGAGTGGACGGATGCAGTCCAGGTACGTTTCCCAAGGTCACACCTTGAGACCCACCCAGACATACTGGAAGTGTGCAGTGGCCATCTTTCAAGCCTATCAAGTTGACAAGCACATTTAATGACACTTTTGTGCTCCATCCATGGCCTATGCTGGGCTTTCCGTGGCCAGACCAGTTTTCTTGGGAGAGAGACAGAGGACAGTGGTTATGTGGAAAGGTTTATTGACATCTTCATGCTTTCCTCTTTCAGTGGAAGCTTATTTTAGCATATCTTGGTCTATTGTTTTCAAGAACTTATTATATTATCATCTTCTCCTGTATATTCCCTGCCTTCCTTTGACTCTTTTTTTTCTTCCTTGCTTATATCTTTATCAGTTGTGATGATATGTGAGTACTAAATGAAAAAATTGGTCATAATTCTAACAGCCTGGTCAGATGGAGCAGATTGCTGTGCAGTGTGTCATTATTGCCCTGTAATCTAAACTCATATTTAAGTAGTTCTGAATGAATGTATGAGAAGAGGCCAGGTAACAACCTGTGTCGGAGAGAGCAAAAGGCTTTTGAGATGTGTGTTGGAGTCTTGTTTTAGGGGACAGAGCCTGGGGGGACCTGGGCTCCAGTCTAAGCCCTGCCACTCCTGAGATTTAGGGACGATTCCTTCCTCTGTGAGTCTTCCTTTCCTTACCACGAAAACGGCCAAATGACAGAGAAGAATGGCTGTAATGTCTTTTGTGGATACTCAATCAAACTTTCAAGATAGAAAGAACAATGAATGTGAAAATCTTCAATTGTAGCTACCATAAAATGTAAATTATTTTGTTAGGATTATAAACTTTGATGATGAATAAATGGTTGTTGAAAGCACAAAAAGTGAATATCCTGAGCTGAGGCAAGAGGACCATGAGCTCAAGGTTAACCCAGGCAACTGAGTGAGACCCTGTGTCAAAACAAAATTTGTAGACAGGGCTGGGAGTACGGCTCAGGGTAGATGGCTTTCAGAGATTGTGCTAGGTACTGTGTTCATTCCCCAGTACCAGTGAAAGAAAAGATAAGAAGAAAAGTATATGGTGACGAATGGGAGCTTCTGTTGTCTGAGTGATGCACGGCTGGTGCAAGTTACATGTTACTTTGTCTAAGTTACAAACACTGGGGAAAATGTCCTGCGAGGAAGAGTTCAGGTAATTCTTATGAGCAGAATGGGCGATTTGATCACGATGTATTGCCTCCCTCTATTTATTTTCACATGTATACCTAAGTAAATTTTAATCCTAGTATTTACAAATAGAAAATACAAATAGTACTTGTATTTTCTCCAGGTATGGCAGGGTTACAGCACTATGAACTAACTCTGTTAACTGAAGAACTTCAAACACGTCACTTAAAACTACGATCATGTACAGTGAGTCCTGTGAATGGTTGTTTTTCTTTTTGAATTTTTATGCAGAGCAAGAAAATGCTTTTGCTTTCTGCGCTGGTTTTTCTAGTTTACAAGAGCATAATTTTGATGAGGTTTCTATCTACGTGTATTTATTCTTCCATTCCAGATTATCTTGAGCATTTACTGTGTGGCAATGTGTGCCAGGCCCTGGGGCTGTTGGCAAGCTCTCTGGGGCTTGTCCCTGACCCTGGGGAGCAGGTGTGACTTGCCTAACTGAAGGAATGGTAATCTCTGTACAGCTCCACAAGCCCACAAGCGAGGTTCCCAGGGACCCCTGAGGCTGCTTGGTAACTGACCTCGTCCCTTGGCTTGGCCAGTCTCAGAGCTCCATGTATCCCTCTCAATTTGCTGGTCTGCTTCAGAACTTGCCTAGGCCCATTCCTGTCCGCTCCCTCCCTCTCCTTCTGTACATTCGAGACTTCATACACACCCCCCCAAAAGGCTACTCAGGAAGTCTTACACAGAAAAATTGCCACTGTGATCATAAAACTCCACCAAGTGGAATTTCCCAAAAGTTGAGTAATCTGAAATGTAAACAATGTCAGGGGAGGAGAGAACACATTTGTTTTCTGGAGGTTCCTAGTCAGTAACTCCCTGCAGGAAGCAGGAGCAGGAGGCGGGTTGGTGGGCAGCCTCTTCCCCTGCACTGTATGTGCCGTGCATGCTCACGACTTGCGGAAGTGCTGGTGGTTCACCTTCAGGTTCATACTCGCTGTGACCTACAGCTGCTGATGCACAGCCTGTATTGCCTGCCCTCTGAAACAGTCTCTGCTGCAGCCTGTGCGGAGCCCATTGCCTATGGCGTGGGCAGCCCAGAGGGAGGTGGGCCGGGAATGGAAGAGAGGCCAGGCAGCCTGAGATTGGGGTGGCTTGTGGATCCCCAAACTGCACCCCAGCATCTGTGTCTTAGAGGCAGAGTAAATGAGCTGTGTGGCCCGTCATCCTGTGTGGTGGAGACAACTGTGTTCACACCGAAAGGCATCCCTTGTCGAATAGGAAGGGACCCTGAGCTTTTCTGTCTCCAGGAAGGCCCACATGCTCTGTGGTGTGAGAATTCTGAAGAGGAGTAGTTTGGGAGCTCTATATACGTTTTAACTAAAACTGTCAAATGACATTGACACATGCTTCACAGATAAAAGCTAGCAAGCTGTAGAAGAGCGTGGAGAGGAACCAGAGTTTTCTTGCTCTGTGATCTATTCGCTTTCTCCAGTTCCCACATCTATAAAATCGGGTAATGAGTATGCCTGTTCTAGGTCTGTGCTTGGAAGAATGCTGAGATTAAGTGCTTAAGAGAGTGCCTCGCCAAACTAGTACAGAGCCATTCGCTCGAGCTATGATGATTGTCATCATTATTACTGGACCAAATTAACTAATGTTTGCAAATTATCTCTCCCCATGCTGTTACCTTTTAAGATCTCCAGGTGCATTGCCTTTTACTTTAGAGAGAAACCAGCAGAGAGTAGACAATTGGATATCTGAAATAAATCATCTCAATATGTGGATTAACAAAGACCACAGGCAGCCATGTAAAAAATTTAATTCAACATTTATGACAACAAGAGATGAATTTACAACAGCCCCTAAGAACCAGAACCTTAGGCTCAATGATGTTGAGGAGTGTCAGAGAAGCATTTAGCTGCAAAAGAAAAGGGGATGAATCTCCCCAAACCTTAGTAAAATGCATTCCAAATTTCTCAATCGTACTGGAGGAGATGGCACATTTTTTGGATACACGAAACATTTCACCCCTAGAAAGATTTAATCATCGATGCTAAAAACAAAGAAAAGCTTTGTTTCTCTTTTTGCGTGTGTGAGAGAGAGGCCTACCGCGTGGCTCAGGCTGGCTGTGACTCTCAGGCTGGCTGTGACTCTCAGGCTGGCTGTGACTCACTGCGTGGCCCAGGCTGGCCTGAAACTTGCACTTATCCTCCTGCCTCAGCCTCCAGCATTGGAACTGAAGTGGAAATAGACCAGAGAGCTGGGAAGTAAAATCTGTGCCACCTCCAAGCACTGTCTGCCCCAGAGGGATTTATGTCCTGTCTGGGAGCAGCGACTAGATTTAGAGATGAATGAACTGGGAATAAGCAAAACTATGAGAGGCCTCCGTAACTCCTGAAGAATGCTTTCGGCCAAAACTTGGAAAAGAAGAGGAGGTCAATATTGCTCCTGTTTGTTCTCGAGGCGTGCACTGAGCAGGTCTAGTGATGTTTACAACATGAATATTTACAGGATCCATTTACCAGTGAATTTTAGAAAACAACATTCTTGTTTTTCTAGCTGAAGATTGCTGGAAAATTTACTCTTCCTTAGCTTAAGAAACAGTATCAGACTAAAATCTCTGTCCACCGGGGAAACCTATTTTTAGATCCGGCACAGGGCGATGAGGCCTGTTGAAACTTGGACAATGTTGTTGGCTACCATGTTGCTTTCTGGCCAGTTAGAGCAGAGGAAATGTTCTCTGAACTTTCACCAAGATTTTATGTTCTACTCACGCTACAGATTTCCTGTCCTCTTTCACCCTATTTCAGTATCTTTCTAGCTTTGATTGAAACCAAATTCCCTGTTCTTAGTGCTGTACTTGTGAAAATATTTGCTTTCCAGATTTTAAAAATCAGTGTTAAATTACTTTGCAAAGAAGCTCTTTCTCTGCAGGCTTGACTCTCAAAGAAATAACACTCTTTCACTATTTAATTTACTGTAACAATTCTGTGTGTGTGTGTCCTGACCAGATGTTCTTATATCCACAGCTATTTGTAACTGTGGCCGATGTCTTCACAGGTCCTCTCTAATGAAAATAGTCTTTTAAATTCTTGCAAGTTTCCTCAGATGCTGTCATTTTGCTGTGCCATTTGTACCATTTGTACCAGCTTAAAAGTCTTAATGAAACTGAACATTAAAAAAATCCCAAACTAGCCAGGTATAGTGGTACACACCTGTAATTCCAGTACTCAGGAACTTGAGGCAGGAGGATTACCTGGGCTACGTGGTGAGTTCAAGGCCAGCCTGAACTACATAGCTAGACTTTCAAAAAAATATGTTTTTCCTATGGCATATCTAAATTTTTTTATTTTTGGCATATCTAAATTTAGAACAATTGTCTGAGAATGGACGCGTACTTCTCCTGGGTGCCAGAACCGTGACTTAATTATTATTAGGAAAAGAGTCTGCTCTATCCATCTACCCTAAAAACACCTACAGAGTACTGACGCAGAGAACGATGAACTGAGAAGGGAAGATTTACAAGGCATGCTCAACGAATAGGGTGAATGCTCAAATTTTAAAATACTATTGCTTTAAAAGACAAATTGCCGTGAAATCACCCCCTCCCCAAATAAACAAAGTCTCCCCCTCTGTTCAAACATACTTATCTTATCCTAGAGTTCTTACCTGGTTCCGAAGCAGTGCTGGAAATCCTGCGCTCCCCAGGGGCCTAGGAGGTCTGGAAAGAACTTAGCCCACCTGATATGTAGAATAGGGTTGTAGGTTTGCTGACGTTTGTCCCAGAAAAACAATTTGTAGGAAGTAGAGGAAGGATTTCATTAGGCAGAAACTCTAAATTATGCATTCAGAGAGAGGGGCAGAATTTCCTGGAATGTGAACATTTGGTATGGGCCCAGGTTTGTTTTCTTTCTTCGTTCTTTTTTATCTTTTTCTTTTTCTTTTTCCTTTTCTTTTTCTTTTTCTTTCTTCTTTCTTTCTTTCTCTTTCTTTCTTTCTTTCTTTCTTTCTTTCTTTCTTTCTTTCTCTCTTTTTTTCTTTCCTTCCTTCCTTCCTTCTCTCTCCTTTCTTTCCTTCCTTCTTTCTTCTTTTTTTTCTGGTTTAAGATAGGTAATTAAAGCATTCTGCACATTTTTCTCAACCTGTTCCTTTATCTTAGCATCAGGTTTCTGCTCTTTATCAACTAAGCCAGTCGATGGAGTTTCACTATTCCTGAACAAATGATGAGTCTGGAAGGAGAGGAGCCTAAGTTTAGCCTGAGGAGTGCCGATATGGATCACCTGGCCTGATTCCCACTGTTCCTGGAAGTTGCAGTCTTCTTCAAAGTACACTTTTTGATGAAAATATTTTCTCATCTCCTTTCCACCTGTCTTTTATTTATCTGTCCTACCACAGTCTCTTTCCATGCCTTCTGTTGCATTGTGCAGCTGCCTGGGTGTCCTGAGTCAGTTCAAACCATTTCCCTTCCCTAGTCATTTTGACTTTGGGAAAAAGCCAGAAGTCACACCGTGCCAGGCACAGTGAATGAGGTGGGTGAGGCCACAGCATAAAGTTTGTATTTGACAGAAATTCCCTTTCCAGAAGCTGTGTGTGGCGCAGAGAGTCAAGGTGAGGGCACGTGGATCTTTGGCCTGTTCTCAGGCTCCTTCTCATGCATGTGGGTTCTCAAATGCTGTGCTCAGCCGTTACACTGGGAAAACCCTTATGAGTACGAGGACTTGCAGAACTGCTTCAGAAAGTGACGAGAACAACAGGATCAATGTATTCCAAGTAAGGTGCAAGGATATTTTCAAGAGGATTAATGGCAACGTGTCTTCTACTGTAGTAATTTTTCCCTCCAAATTTCTTGAACATCCACCATATTTCTGAATTGTACCTTGTGTGTATAGAATGAAAACACTATACAACAGAAGGTGTGCTTTTGTGCATTATTGTGCACTGAACAACTAGATTCTAAGTGGTGTGGTTCAGGCTCCAGCTTCCAGCAGTTTTTTTTATTAGGGGTTTGAAGAAAGAAAGCCACCACCAGGCATGGTTAGAGCAGGTCTCCCCAGAGCCTGACTTGTCCTTAGGCACTGCAAGGTAGTTCGCCTTCATTCCTGTCTGTCCTTGGGGATGCAGATGCTCTGAGAGCCTACAGTTTAGGTACACAGCTCCGTAGGGCAGTCCTGTGGGTTTCTCAGTGACATGCTGTTCACTTAAGGAACTGTTGTTTGACAACTTTCCCAGTTTCTCTGCACTTTCCACCCATTCCGCGGCAGCACACCTTGGGTACAAGTACTCTCTACCCCAGCACTCATCCGCAGTTACCCTGCCAACTTCACCCGCTGCCCTCACGTTTTGGAAAAGCCTGAGATTTTGTTAAGAATGTCTCCCGTTGCTTTCCATGCAGTTGAGCAAGGGTAGGAGAGAAATGTCTACAATCTTTGCCTTTTCCCAGACAAAAGCATTCACAATTCTAAGAGATGGAGACTCTGAACTGTGGCTGTCACCTCATCCACTTGGGATTACTGCCACATGAAACATTGCTTCTTACAGAGCAGTGACAAGAAGGATGTCGTTTTTCTGTGCATCATGTCACTAGCCTTGAACTAGCCATGAAATATAACATCCTTTAGAGCATGTTAAAATAAGTGGTTCCTGTTTAGGTTATTAACACTTTCTTGTTGGCAGTGTCTTGTTGGGGCAGGAATCACTGATTTGTGCGTTCCCATGATTTATTAGGCTCTGTCTTCCTGAGGCTGGTGAGCTGGGGTCTCTGCCTTCAGCAAAATGTATATGGCAGAGCTTGTGTTTCTTCTTTCATTTTAGTCTGGTTACATTCACCAGATACTAAACGCATGTCCGTTTCATGCCAGGCAGTGTGTTTAGCCCAGAGGCAAAAGAGGACAAAGTTGACCAAGTCCTTGCACTGAAGGAAGAACATCATGGACACCTTGGAGTGGGTGGTGAGCTGAGAAAGAGCCCTCAGGACAGAGCAAGGGCAGTTACTTGCTTCTGGGGTAGTTGTCCTTCCGGGTTTGGAGACCACCAATTGGAAAAGATCCCTAAGAATGAGTCACTTGGGAATGAGGACGGAGGGTTGATGGTAGTAAATATTTATCAGTCAGCTCTCAAACAGTTGTCTTTTGCATTTGCCACTGTCCCCTTTCTGTCAGTAATTTCCATGGCGGCACATGTCGGATTACCTCTGCATTCTCACTGAACACGACACTGGGGAGGGATGCATAGTTACCCTTCTGCGTTGCTCTTGCCAGCCAGATATCAGAGCACTGAATAGCGCCTCCCAAACACAAGAACAAAAGATGATTAGGAAATGATGCATTTTAGTTACTAGCTGTTTCTTTATAGAATTGATTTAGCTGTAAATTTATGTAATTGGGTTTTAAATAGCGGCTGTAACTAACTCTACCGTAAATTCTTATGTAAACTCTTATGTAAATTCCTGAAAATGTTAATAACTGATGTGAAGAGGTGCTGCAGAGGGTACTTTCATAACACCGCTCCACGGATTATAATTTTGGATGAGTCTGAGTGACCCCATGGTGAATCCTGTTTAATTATGGAAACTTCCTAGAATTTTTTCCCCATTGAACAGAGTTTAGTATGAAAAAGGCAGGTTCAACTTGAAACCATTTGTAAGTATTTAGTTCTCAACAAAGTTTAGGTCCATTGCTGTAAAATACTGTTATCAGAGGCTTTTGGAGTATCATTGTGAAGCCTAATTTGAGGACCTCTCTACAACCCCAAAAGATTCTAATTTCAGGCCTTGCCAGTGTCTGGGATGATTGTCTGTGTGTCAGGTGTTAATATGACTTTTCAGGCACTCTTTTTTAAATCTTTTTTTAATTTTAAAGAGAATAAAGAACATTAGAAATGATACAGAATTTCAAAAAAAAAGATGGTAAGAATTCAATAATGGTTGTTATATTGCATGTTGTTGTCTTCAAAGTAATTATTCAGACTACCAGATATAAGCATAGAAAATTGATAAAAAACCAAAAAAAGCATTAATTATTTCTTTCAATAAATGATAATAATTTCAATAGAAATTATTAGTGCAATGATTTTAGCCATCTTGTGTGTGTCTATGTATATTAAGGGCTTTAACTTAGAGCCTTAAAGGAAACTTTTAAACACCTTTGCATTATGCCCGTTTACCACACTAAGCACCAAGCATCACTGTTTCGTAGAAAATTACAGAAGACATTTTGGGGGTTTCCAGTAGGCAAAGCTGGAAAGTGATAAACTTTGTACTGACTCATCCCTCGTGGCCACCCCTCCACCTGGAGTGTGTGTTGTTCAGAAACACAGAAGAACGAACATGGCGACGACAGTGAATGGGTGTGCATCCCATCTTGCTGTGCATGTCACTGTCACGGGTTTGGGGAGTCCGTGTGACATTGTTCACATCTACTAGATCAGCATCACTAGGCCTGTACCTTTCATCTTCATGCTGAATGTGAGCTTTTCGCTGAGTGATCTCTTACTACTTTTCCACTAAATTAATGTTATTTCTAATTCGTATATTTCTGTTTAGTTATTACCTAAAGTTACTTTTGTTTTACTTGATTTAAATATCATTTAACTATTTAGTCTCTGCCAATGTTGTATACAACAGTTAAATGTTGTTTTACTGTATGATCTTAAATTTATTTCTATAAGACAGCAGTATTCCTTGTCTCAACATATGTCCAATGAGACCCATGCAGTGCTGAGTGGTAATTCCTAAGATTCCCATGCGTGATACCAGGATAGTGGGTCTATGTTCTATGGGTGGATATTATTTCCTTCTGGTAGGAGGAGCATACACGTGTGGTGTGTTGAGTTTAGCAGTCAAGACAGTCCTAAGTTAGGATTCCAGAGTTTTTGGTTTTACACTGGCGCAAAAGCCTTATGCATTGAGTAGAAATTCTGCTTTGTGGATTTTGACAGTTTTCTGGGGCAGCGATACGCAGTTCCCTATTCATAATGCTGGGCGGCAACAGCTGTGAGGTATGGCTCTCAGTCAGCCGTACAGTTCCTATAGGAAATGACCAACGCCTTACAGTGCACTGTGCTGTCGGGCGCTGATTTGGGGTAAGTTAGTTGCATTAAATGAAGTTTTAAAAATTTTTTTATTTTAAAGAGGAAAAAAAACCCCAACACAATAACAACAATGAAGACAAAAACAACATAGGATTTCAAAACAAGACGATAGGAATTAACAATGGTTGTTATATCACATATTATCTTCAGTGAATTTTTTGACTTAGGATGTTTCCAGTGTACCTCAGTTTTATTTCATTGTTAAGCTGAGGAGCATCTGTAGGTAAGAATGTTCGCTGTCACTCAGTGATTTATTTTGGCAAGGTGGGTTTCTCTCCATAAGATTTTTCTTGTGTATTCTATATGAAGTCTTTTAGCTTCTCCAGAAAAAAATCTATTGTCCCTCGTATATGTACAGTTTCAAGAATTTGGAAGCATTCTGAACTTTATAATTTAAAACTAGATTTCATCATAAAAGTTTCCCAGATGTAGATTTTAGATCTTCTCTGTTCATAGTCTTGTTCTTCCAGGAGACCAAGTAAGAGAGGAGGAAGTGACAAATATGACTCAAAATTAATAAAAGTGAGATTCAAAATTGACTGAGAGTTTTGTTTTCTGTATTTACATTATTATAGGAAAGAAGTATGTGTTATGATAAATTCTTGGAGGCTTATTTTAAAGTGTCAATTTCTACTGTATGACCTAAATCAGTAGACTTTACACGCAATCTCTTACCTTTATACCTATAATACTATAAAATTTAATTGATAACCAAATGATGGCTGAATTAGCTAAGCATAATCACTGATGTAATTATGTGAGGCAGATTATAATTCATAAGGCTAGAAAGCTTACTACTAGTGACCAAGTCATTAAAATGAGATTTGCCCTGTTCCCAGTTAATCATATGATTATATTGACCAGGATGACCCATTTTAGACTATGTGTTTCCGACAGACAACTTCTAATTTTATTACATTGTATGTCAACATTGGGTTGATTTACCAGGGCCTGGTAAAGCTCTGTAATTCATTTTCTGCTGTATTTATCCGTTCATTTATAGAAGCCTAGTTACATGGTGGGAACTTTGCCTGGATAGCAGCATTTTACCTTCATCTGTGTCAGAAACACAGTCATTGGGATACATTCTCTGAGCTGTGTATATATCTTACCTAGACAGTCATTTCAAGAGCAAAATGTCATATCCTTTCCTTTTTGCAATATTTTGGGTCCACTAACTTACAGGAAAATAACTTTAAAAATATTATTTCCAAAAAGTGGAATCTTTGCATTTCATTTTAGCCTAGCGTTGAGCTAAGTACAGCCCTCAGCTCAGTCTTCCAAGTTGCATGTAACCACACATTCTGTGGTCATTAAATTCAGCTCAGGAGGTAAAGTATTGGAAGGAAACATAACAACAAAAATGAAAACAATCATCTGTCTCATAGAGGGATGCGAGGAAGTACTGTCTCATGAAACTTTGCTTTTAATTGCATAGATTTATCTATATTGTCTTTCAGTTACAGGTCACAAAATCAAATTCATTTGTAACTGTGGGTCTTGCCAAGATAGTGGGGAAACCTTGACACTCTTAAATCATATGAAACAGTTTAACATTACATAACTTGTAAACCCCAAAACTATTTTCTTAACTATGATGTGGTGGCACTTCCAGTCGGCTATAGAGACCAGAAGGTCTTGCTTAATTTAGTAACTGATTTCTAGCTTTGAAAACTACTTTAAAAGACACTTCACTCAATCTTCCCTAGTCAAACCTGAGAGTCAGTAATATTTGACTAGCTAATGAGCAAGCTGTTGTAATAGTGCCTCACATTTGTATAGCTCTTCAGCATTGAAAATGCGTGTTCACATAAGTTGCCTGATTTTATCCTCACTCTTCTATGAGGAGCTGGATAATTGTATTACTGGGGCGGTGATGTACTTTGCATCTTTAAATACTCATTGAGTATGAAGTTTGACTAGAGAGGCTTGGGTTAAGTGTCTTTTAAAGTATTTTCAGAGCTAAAAATGTACAGTTCAGTGTTTCAAGGGGTAGAGATAAATCCTGTAGAATACTGTATGTAGTCTCTTGTTTCTTGTTAAAGACAAGATGTCATAGTCAATAAAGAAACTATGTTGTTTATTTATGTTTACACTTCCTATTTTGGTGTTATTCTTGGATTTACCTGTACAGGCTCATCATTCAGTTTGTCTTCAGATAAGCCTGCATCTTGGTTTTAAAACAAAACAGGACGCAAGTAAAACTTGATTGGAGAACAATGGAGATCCCCATGGTAATATTCAATGGAACTTGTAAAACAAATTCCAGTTAAATGATATCCCAAACTTTAAAGGAAACAATACCAGCAATAATGAAAGCTTTAGGCAGGGGAGGCCCCGCCCATCAGCAGGTGGCTTTGTTTTGTAATAAGAAGTGTATTGTCACATCAGGCAACCAGGGCTCGCCTGGGCCCCACAGAACAGTCCAGGGACAGATCCAGCGGCCTGGGCCTTGATCAGGACTGTCGAGTCTGCCAGCTCTGCAGCCCCACAGCCATGGAAACTCTCCATCCTTGCCTTGTTCCCCTTTCATAAAACGCTAACATTTCTGTCAGCCCCTCTCAAAGACAGACCTTGAGCCTCTTTACCTGAGCTTTGGGCCTGGCCATGCTGCTTGAGGCTGCTTCCCTGCTCCCTGCCAAAGCAAAGGAGCAAAAACCAAACACGAAATCTCTAGCAAAGCCGTCTGTTTCCCAGCTCTCTGCCTCCTTTCTGTTTCTATCTGTGTATGCATGTAAGCATCTAGTTCAGCCTTTTGCCAGTGTATGTTTTCTTATATTCATTCTGTGTACTAATTGCTGATGAGCATGCCCAGTGGGTTTTGCATTTTGAATGGCAGTGTGGCCTTTCTTCACATTGCAGTGCATATCTTGAAGGTTCAGGGTGATGGTCGTTAATCCTACTGGGATGGGTGTATTCCTGAACACTTAGACAGGGTGACACAGAGGAGCATTGATCCCTCTCTCCAGCAGCCCCTAGACCAGGAGAGGCTGAAAGTAGAGGAAGATATTGGGATGCAAATTAGATAGAGGAAGAGCTCCTTGCCAAGTGTTGTTCATTGAATGAATAGATGCGTCCTCCTCGGGTTGAAGGGAGCTTGGTTAAGTGGACAGGAAAGGCCAGCAGAGCTCCAGTGCTGAGGCTTCTTGTTCTGTATTCCGAGCAGAGGTCACTGGATCCCCCTCTGTGTGGCCCAGGCCGAGGCCGTTGAGCAGCGGAGCTCAAGTTGGGCAGCTTCCCTGTTTGGAAACTGGAAACTGGCTGCAGTTAGGAAGTGAGAATGCTTGGAATGGAGGCCAGACTGTGATTTGTCCTTTTTAACATTTTGATATCAAGAGAGTGCTAGGGAAGGAGCATGACTGTCGTCCAGCAAATTTGTGTATAGTTCGCAAGATAACTGATCGATGTTTTTACACCTTAAACACACACGGTGCTAGTAACAGAGCATCCATGCTGCCATGTGAGAAACCTCAGAGCGTTTCTGTTAGTCCACGTTTTAGGAAGCACGTACTTGGTCACAGAATAATGCCAAACTATAAACCCATATTCCTTTAAAGTGTTCTGCAGTTCAGATTCTGAAAGGATTCACGGAATCGCTGCACTTCCAGTTAATACGATTTTGCTGTTTTTGTGTTAATTACATCCAATAGAAAGGGAAAAAACATTCTGGCCCATCTGATACATGACAGTCATTTAAATTTGGTTCCAAACTAAGAGAATAAGATTTATCAATATATGGATGTGTTAAACCTCAAAGACAGAAAAGCATTGAGTAAGAAACAAAAGAGGGGAAACAGGGTAAGTTCAGTCAAAACAAGAAAGCTGAAATGTAAAAAATTTACTTCATTTTGATATTTATTTGATGGAAATATAAAATTTTATTTTTACTCATTTTAAACCAAGATAAAAATATGAAGTATTTACATTCATTTTTATTTTCAGTTTAGTCTGTGTTAAAATTGATTTTTTTTTTCAGTACATAGCCAGGTAGCATTAATCTAATCACATTTTGCAAGGAGGCTTACACTGTTACTTATGTCTTCGGCTCCCTGGCATCAGAAGAGTATTAACATTAAGATTAGTGCCTTCTGTTGGCTAGTGCTTAATTTTTCTTTTCTTTTTTTTTATATCTCTGAAGTTAACATTTACTTCACTCCTGGCAGTATAGAATACAGTCATCTCCAGTTTGGACAATTGATGTAAAATAATTGTATAAATGATTAATCACAAACTATTGTGTTTGTGGAGGGATGATGGCATAAGTTATTTTATTGTTCTTTTTTAGGGGCTACCTTTTAAAATTATAAATTTAAAAATTTAAATTTTGTAAATAACCTTATGTCTGTCAGGAGAGAAAGGATGTGAGACCTCTTCTCCTTCCTCATGGGGTGAGCAAGAGAAAAACATGACACATTCATTTAATATGAGCTTTATGTACCACCACCTTCAGAATGAAGACACAGACCCAAAGAAAACGGTCCATGTGCATGCTTAGATTGATGAAAAGCGGACATTTAGTAGGAATGAAGCTGATCGGAAGGCTGAGACCTACTGGTAGCACAGCGAAGGGGGAGCCCGGCGAGGGTGGTCTGCCGAGCTCCCTCCTCCTCCTTCTAAGGTTGGGGTTAGGGAGACCGGTGATCAGACAGGGTGGTATCTTTGTGGCCAGCTCACAGCCCAAAAGGAGATTTTACAGTAACATTTTAGACTTTGTGGTTGGCCTTGGGCCTGCGCAGGACTGGGGAGCATCATTTCCTAAGCACCGACACTACCTCTAATGTGCTGTTGAGCCCAAAGCCATTTTGGTTTACGGAGCCCTCTTAGTTTAGCGTGGTGCCAAGACCTGTACACATATTTTGAGTGAGATGTTCTGGGGGAGCAACTGTAGTAATTTCAAAAGCTGTTCCTGAAAACGCTATGCTACATCATCATTAATTTATAATACCTGTGTGACGCGTAACGTGTTTTTATAAATCTACAGGCATTCTGAGTTGGTTTATATGTTTATTTGATTAGGAAACAGTAACTTTTACAAGATAGAAATGTCTGTAAGGGTTGGATATGCTTTCACTGAGGACCAAACTGAAGGAAATTGTCCTCTTCTTTTCCTAAAAATAATAGTCTGATTCTCAAGCGTAGGACTATTTAAGTATGAAATCTGGATCTTGCTTTAAATACCAAGATCCTAAGTTAAACTTAAGTTACTTCACTTTGGTTTCTTTTATATTGAATATGGTCATTCAGCAAATATTTATTAAGAGCTAACTATATGTGTGACATTTTGATATGAACTATAGGACTGAAGGGGTCTTGACTGGGAGTGGCTGAGACCGTCTCGCAGAAGCCAGACCTTGAGAGCAATGGTGAGATTTAATTCCAAGGCAAAAGTGGTGCCCTAGCATGAGAAAGACAGGATCAGAAGGGTATCGCTTAAGGATGTCTCTGAGGAGACCATAATAAAGGTTTGAGGGTGACAGAGTCATTCAGTGAGCTCAGATAGGAGGGTAGAGGCACCAACTGAGTGAGAGATGGGCCGTAGGGTGGGAGAGAAGTGGGCAGGTCTTGTAGGTAAGACAGCAAGGCGCCTCCTCAGAACCTGATTTCACCTGTAACATTTACTGAGACAGAAAACATGATAGTTGGGCTTTTTGGGTCTTGGCACCTAGAGGATTGAAAAACAAATTTGCATGTTACACTTTCCTGGGTTTTTTTTCATAACTTTTTTAAAATTTTATTTATTCCTGTTTTTTTAATTTTAGGTAACATGGCTGAATAGTGTTACTTTTAAAAATTCCTTCCATTTCATTTACAGTATAAGGTATGTGCATCTGTTGAAAACTTAGTCATTTAAAATTACTCATTCCTGTTCCAAAGAGCTGGATTTGTACCCTCAGCTGCCTTTCCATGTTGATTCTCTGTCCTTTATGCCTTGGCTTCCTTCAGTGGTAAACTTTACTATGCCGGTAGTTCTTCCTTTCTCTTTAGACTATATATGAATCTGTGTATATAACTTCCCTTAGCTGGCACTGAATTGGCATAGAGCAAAATATGGGGAAAGAAAGGAAATTTGTAAAAGTTGGTATATTTTAACAGGTTGCCTTAGAAAAAAGACACCTACTAGAACATTGAGAGTTGAGATTTCCTTTTGTGGTAGAGTAGCAGAGATATCATGATTTGACTACTTCAGAATGTCGGAAAAATAGGAATTCAATGGTTACTTTTCCTCACATACTTTCAGGGCATTGTGACGTTTTAATGTGAATTGTAAAATGTAGGGAGGTATCCTCTAATTCCCTTTCATGCACACAAATCAAGTTTCAGGCTCTTTCAGAAATGTTTACTAGGAAAAACATCATGGGCAGATTTTAAAATGCTTTTGGATTGCGTGATGGCATGGTGCCACTTCGATTGAAGGCTTGTAATATTTTATTTTCTTTCTCAAAAAGTCAAGATAAATCCTGTAAACATTTATTCTCTTTTTGTTGTTTCTCTTCTACTATTGTGTTTGACTCTAACCTTTTGCCCCTGGGAAACAAAAGTGTTTTTCTTTACTCCGGTGAACCTGCTGAGTTCTCAAACCATCGGGCAGCAGTTTCAAAGTTGTGCCTTATTTACACACTGTAATTCTGCCTGATCAGAAAGCTTCCCAAGTCTTCTTAGAAATACAGTATACTAATTTTAAGGGATAGGTTTTAAAAGATAGTCTTGGTCCAAACTTACCTGATGGTAGCTTTTTAGAATTTTTGAAGACAAAATCCAAGTCAGTGAAATTGTTATATTTTTATAAAAGTGGTTATGGTGAATTTCAACATCAAGCTTAGTCTTATGGTTGAGTAATGCAGATAAAATCTGTCATCTTGCCAGTTCCAGGAGCTTCTTTTCATTGATTAACATTTACAGTAACAAATATCATAAATATGGCACCACATGGGGCTCTGCTTGGGCTTTGTAGAACCCCTAGGAATTGGTTCATTTTGTGAAATGGAAATATTGACATATGTTAGAGCTCACCAAGGAGTGAAATGCTGAGAAGATGTGGGGAGGGATTGGCTCTGTTTGAAGAAATAGAGAAATACCAGAGAAGAAAGGAGGAGAGTTGTTGCATGAAGTCTTACCTTTGTCTTAGTTCCTTAGTCACTGAGACACAAAACCTAACACCTACAACTGGAAGGGGAGAAGTTTACTTTGGCTCAGTCTGTAGAAGTTTCAGTCCACGGTTGGTTAGCTCCAAGGCAGGGTGGTGGCAGGGTGGCATTGCACAGGAAAACAGTCCATGGCAGGGTAGGCAGGAAGCAGCAAGAGATCAAGTGAGGAGGGAAGGAGAGAGACCTGTCCAGGATGTGATCCTACTGACCCACCTCAAACCAAGCTCCACCTTGCAGCCTCACATTTAATGATAAGTAAGCAGCAGATGAATCCTCTGATGAGGCTTTGGGGGCATTGAAATATAAACCATAGCGTCCTTGAGTTTGTAGATGAGAGTTATGGAGGAAAATTGCTTGAATGCCATCACAACTTGCTTAAAGAAAGCATTTGAATTTTGTGACTTTCAACGTTCTGTTCTAGTTCTGTAGATCGTAGTCGAAGCATAGTGCTCTGGATATGTTTTAAAGGTGGGTTTGAGAGGTGATATTAAATATTTTTTTAAAAATTTGATACCTATTCCCAGTGCTTAGTGAATTGTATGAAAGAGAATTTCCTCTGGGGACAAATAAAGGTTGGTGTTTGTTTTTCTTTCTTTTTTCATTTTTGGCAAGGGAAGGAATGAATTCATTCGTTGTCGGCTGTGTATGTCATATTGTTAAGGAGCAATAAAATATACATTGCAGTGGTGCTAGTGAGCTCTGTGCCACTGTGACAAAGTACCTGAGAAGATAACCTAAGGAGGGAAAAGTTTATTTTGGATCATAGTTTCACGGTTTCAGCCCATGATCAGCTGGTTCTTTGCATGTGAGCCTGCAGTGAGTTAGAACATTATGGCACTAGGGCCTGACAGAGCATAGCTACTCACCTACGACAGCAAGGAAGGGAGGAAGGAAAGGGAGAGAGACAGACAGAGGGACAGGGAGACAGAGAGACAGACCTGAGAAGGGCCAGGCACACCTAAGAAAAAGGAACCAGGAAGGGACAAGATACACTCTTTAAAGTCACAGCTCCCAGTGCTTGACTTCATCCACCTAGGCTCTGCCCCCTAGCTGCCCATTCAGCTCTCAACTCCCGAGTGGACTCATGGGCTAAGAGGACACCCCATCTTTAAGCCCATAACACCAGCCCATCCCACTCCAGGCCAGCGCTTGCATTCTGGTGACACATGGAACACTACTCACGTGACTGGGGACAAATATAGTCTGGCTGTTGACAAAAGTCAACCAACCCCACCCTCTGCTATTCTTCCCAAAGATTGTCAGAGGGGCTGTCCATTGACAGTGGAGAAAGTGTGTCTAGGACGAGAAAGGCCATGTGGACAGTGTGGCAGTGGGGACAGGGGTTCTTGAAGGGTGGGCTTCCCATAGGCAAAGAGTGGGTGATCGGGCATCACAGATGAAAAGTCACAGCATTTTCAGCCCAAATGGTCCAACTTAGAGAATGGGTTATCGTACAGTACATGGAGTTGGGCGTGAGAAATTAGATTCAGAGCATGAGAAGAACAACACGTAGTCTCTCGTTTCCTGCCAGGCATGGTGGCAAGTATGTTTATTTAATCCTCAAAAACCCTATAAGATAAATACTATTGTGTGTCTATGTGACAGCTTCTCAAGGGCATATGAGTAGTAAATGATAGGGATTAGTTTCCGATCCAAGGTTATCTGACATAGAAATATATGAACTCAACCATCGTAATGTACTGGAGTTTTGAGTTTCGGGTCACTAGCTTGCATGATAGTGTTGAAAGTTTTGAGCAAGTCTGTGCTTAGATAATGGACAGTGTCATAGGATGATACTTTTAGCAGTAGTGTTTGATTTAGTTTATGGCAGAAAAATACTGAGGAGGCAAACTACTCATGGGCTGGGAACTGGTGCCAATGTTGAAATCTAAAACTGAACGGGATGTGGACCTGATCGACAGGACTTCTCCAGGAAGAGAGAGCAGGGTGTGAAGCACCTGAAACGAAGTGATAGGAACTGCTACTGGGGTGTGTATATGTGTGTGTGTGTGTGTGTGTGTGTGTGTGTGTGTGTATTTGCTGATTGATGACCCACAGATGGGACTAGACTGTTCAAGGCTTGAGTGCTGGATGGGGGAGCAATGATTTTATCTTGGAAGCCACCTGAAGATGTTGAAGGGTTTTAAGCAGAGGCATGATCAGAACAGACTTCAACAATCAGAAGGTTGTGTACCATCATCTTCAAAACTGGAAGCAACAGTGAATCAATTCCCAGGAACACATCCTTGCCTGCTGTTTACCGTGCCTCGGACCTTAGGCTGTTTGTGGCACCTAGCAGCCCTAATTAACGTTTGGTGTGTTGTGCATGCAGGATGTTTGCATCCTTTCTCCTTCCTCCTGCCCACAATTTAATTCACCATGCATCATGTCTGTGGGAGGCAGAGTCTTACCCAGGATTATGACGGGTAACTGAAAGAGTAACAGGAGAAAGAAGCTAGAGAGGCATAGCCTGATGTTGGGTGTAGGCTGCCGTGTTTTTAGGAGTATCTGAGCCTGTGCCAGTTCCCCTCATGCTCTCACCACAGTTTCCAGCCAGGGAATGGAGCACAGGTGAAATCATTAGAAATTATTGGAGTGGCCCAGACCACACTGTAGTTGCCAAGGAGACACAAAAAATCCTTTGTGTCCCATGGGCAAGGGAGAGAATCAAGCCTCGCCACTGATTTTGCTTGTGGGTGGGAACCATCAGTCTTGCTGTGTGATGCACCCAGGTTTTGACCTGAGGAGAGTATTATCCAGTGGATGTACCCTCCCTTTCCCCCTAAGAGGTCACCTTCCAAGAAGTCGTACAGATGGATTATAAATGTCCATATTCAGCCACCTGATGTGGTGACTTGCAAGACTTGCTAGACTTATAAATGTGGTGACACTTAGACTAGTATGTTAGCACTTGTGTAGAACTTCTTACATGCCAGGCACTTTATGTGTATGTGAACACATTTCATTGCCCCCATAATTGTGCATTGACAGTCTGAAATATGTCCCCTCTCCCTACTTTCATATGTAGAAGCCCTGATTCCCAATGTGATTGTTTTTTTGAAGATGAAGCCTTTACAGAAGCTACAAAAGTTGGAAGAAGTCTTACGAGTGGGATTCTGGTCTCCTGTGACCATGTCCTTGTCAGAGGGGACCTCAGGGATGGGCATGGGCAGCAAGAAGGCCAGGTGAGACACAGTGTGAAGGCAGCTTCCTGCAAATCAGGGAGAGGCCTCAGGAGAAACCAGCTTCACTGGAACCTTGATCTTGGATTTGCAGCCACTGCAACTCTAAGAAAATTAATTTTGGGGTTTAAAGACACCCAACCTATAGCATTTTTTATGACAGTCCTGGTAGACAAGTACACATTTTATGGGGAAATTGAGTCATAGAGAAGGCTAACAACTGGCTTAGTATCACATAGCTAGGAAGTAGTAAAGCCAGGATCCGAACTTGGGTAGTGTGATCTTGGAACCCATAGGAGGCAGTAGTGTTCACCTGCTTCTCATGATGAGAGCTCCGCAGTCACAGGGCCCCTGGCACTTTCCTTCCATTCTGTCCTCTTGCTTCCGGGGCAGTCTCCACGGACAGACGTGCACTCCGCGTAGACAGTGCAGGAAAGGGTCCCATGCAGGTCCCTGGCTCTCGTCATGATTGGGATTTTGCTCTGGCTCAAGCAATTTCATGCTTTACAATGAGCAGTGTCGGCAAACATTGTTAAATCTTTTCTTTTAATACATTAACTTTTCGAACAATAGCAAAACTCACCTTCATTTTTTCCGACATTAGTTTCATTATTTCTGTGAAAGGCGCCTTTGTAGTGTATCCCCGAATGCCATCTTTTAGAAAAGATTTTTTTTTTTTGGTCAGTGGTCAGGAAGAAAGAAAAGGTAGGGGAGAAGAGAGCTGATTTGAATAAATCCGCCATGTTCTTACCTCAGATTGGTCTGGCTGACGAAGTGAGAGCTGCTTGATGTTTTAAAAATATGCTTAATATGTTATATGTTTTAAAATATTCTGTAAAGTACATTGTTTGATGTGGAAGCTTCAGTAAATCTAAAGAAATAGCATAGTTCTGAACATGCAGTATCGTAACCACTGAAGTTAAATTGTAGGATCTTGTCTGAAAATACAGATAAAGAAAAGATTACGTACATATTGACATTGATATTGTTCTGGGAAATACGAAAGCTCATTTCTGAGCCAATTAAATGTTCCTGCACATTTGCAATTGTGTAGGTTGTGCAGGAATCTGAAATTTAAAGCAAAAACTTGGGCTCTTCCCCACTGTCATCTGAGTGATGTCATTAAATGAGGAACAACTAGTGTGCTTTGTGATAATGCCTTTTTGTGATGCAGAATTTGTTACACAGACCCGGGCAGAGTTGAAAAGAATGAGATAAGATTGTACTGATTAATATACTTGATTTTATATTTTATTTCATTTTATTTGATTACAGCTGTATAATAAGCATAGATTAACTTTTGAAACCATATTAGTGTTATTGTACTTATTATTGTGATAAAACCCTGAAAACATGTGTCCTTTCTAAGGAAGATTGACTTCTAGACATGGAACAACCCATTACCTGTGATGCCAGCAGGACTCTTACCAAGATTAGAGGAGATAGTAACAGGCATTGAACTTTGATATGAAGTGTGAAGCTCCAACCATAAACTGCCCTTGGAATCACTTCAGAAAAGTTTTCTACTGTGGAACCACTTCGCTATCTCTGTATTTCTGCTGATTACTCCAGTAGAAAATGTATTCTCTTTTCAGAATAAATATTTGTCATTATAAGTGACCTTATTTAATACCTGAAGGTGCAGTCTTCCATTTATAACACTAAAATTGGTTTTTGTGGAAATATTTTCAAGACACTAGGTTTATGATTTGTGGAAAGTGTACAAGAGAA
This sequence comes from Dinomys branickii, assembly GCA_004027595.1. Classification (NCBI taxonomy): domain Eukaryota; kingdom Metazoa; phylum Chordata; class Mammalia; order Rodentia; family Dinomyidae; genus Dinomys; species Dinomys branickii. Next base: position 8,054 of record PVLD010010147.1, on the reverse strand, counting down.
TCACCTGAACACTTGCTTATTTATTTCTTAAGTATATTTTCATGCCATTATGAAGTAAAAGTACACCAATAAAGTTATTGGAAGTTATTGGAGTAGAGGACGTTATTCTAATATAGTATTTTTCTTACAAAAGATATGAAGGGCTTCATATTTTCATGTAAATTTTTGTATGTGAATAAACTTTTTCTACTTTTAGACCATTCTGTTTGTCAGTGAAAGCTGAAAGAAGATAATCATACTTTTAACCATAGGCAAAATTCTCTTATATTTTAAAAATTCTTTCAGATTTTTAAAGAATAAATGACATTTAAATTTACTTACCAGGAAACTTTAATACCACTCCATGAATGTAGGTATAATGATTTTGTCCTCGAATTTTGTCTCTTCAATACCTACTCTCTAAAATTCCAAATCCAAGCTACCAATTGGTAAAACCAGCTGCAAATATGAGGTTTTTCTTTGAGCATTCAAATAAGCTATTTTACATGTAATTGTCCAGCATGAAAGGTGAGGTGGAATCATGGTTTCAGAGATAATTATTTGCATTTGTTGTGTTGCAGAGAGCATATTCTACAGGATCTCAGACCAGGCAAGTGTAACTTGTGTGTGCCCAGTGTTTCTTCCTTGCTCTGACAGATCCAGATGCTGCCTCAGTAATGACAGCTCTGTGTTGTACACAGTCTTGGAGAGACTTTGAGTTTGATGCTGTTTTCCCATCCAGGGGGTGGGAAGCGGGACTCCACCAGGAACATAGGAATCTCACTCAGGCATTCCTTAAACCTGGACCAAAAAGTCACCCTCTTACAGATGGTGAAAAATTGTATGATTTCAAATGTGAGATCACTTGTTCCTACTTTTGTCTGAGCTGCTGTTTTGGATTTCCTTCTCTCAAAACCAGTTGATAGTCACCTTAATCAAATCAGTTTTTTCTGTGTTCCTAGTCTCTCCTCTGTTTTTCCTGGGTAGGCATAAGTTATTTTTAAGTAATTATTATCACAGCATAGATTGGATTTTGGTTTCTGCACCTTACTTAATATATCTGATGAACACATGCTTCTGTCCCTAGAGCTTTTCTTTAGAGTGGCCTTAAAAACTTGTGTTATAGATGAATCAGTATCATAGTTTACATTAACATTTGATCCATGTCAAATATAAAAATTTTCCTTTAGGCCCATTTCATTGTTTAAAATATATTAAAATAATAAAATCTTGCTGTATTTTAGGTCTCTGGGTTATTTTGTACAAGATGGATTATTATTATTATTATTTTGGTACCAAGAATCGAACTGAGGCAGGCGGGCACTAGTGCCACTGAGCTATATCCCTAGCCCTACAAGGTGGGTTATTATGAGAAAGATGCTGGTAACGAATAAGCAAGCGTGGACTGTGGAACTCAAATAAAGCTGAACACAAATCCAACCTCTGCCACTTAACTGTCCAAGTGGCGTTAGTTAAATAATCATTTAACTTCTTGGTCAAAATGAAGATAATGATAATCTGTTTTTTGTCTTTGTTATAAAGGTGACAGGAAAAATGGTACGTAGTTTTTTTCTTTCAAATTGTGTGCAATACTCAAGGAAAGCAGCTGACCATTCTTCGTGATAGAAGGCATTTTCCATCACTGCTTTGTCTGATCATTGTTATTTTATCCACTCGTAATGTTTCCAGCAGGAATACAGTTCTCCTGTGTTCGGAGCCTGACAGTGGTGCTGTACTGCTTCTGAATCTTTTCTGTGGTAGAGAGCGCCCCATTGTTGGTTCGCCTTGAAGAGCTGCTCCACGCCTTCTGCACAGGATCTTCTTGTTTTCACAGGGATAGCAACTGTAACACAAATACTTCTCTTGTTTACTTTAATCGTGGCTGTTCTTTTGTTTTCTTTCACATAGCAACCCCAGGCCAAGTCTGTTTGTGTGTCTGCCCCGTGACTGGTACTTGGCCTTTGGAACGACCAGGATTGCTGTAGGAGTAGGCATCATCCATGCGTGTGTGCTCGACGTACTAGGAAATAGTATGGATGGTTACACGTTTATGTTAAGACTGAATGTCAGAAATGTTTTCTCTTTTCCACTCTATTTTTCCCCCAGCAAAGCAAACTGTTGGAGATCTGAGACCAGCATAACTGAGTAAAGACTAAATAACACGATAGCTTGTGATTTGCTTATTAGCACCTGATAAAAAAATGGTGTGCGTGCTCTTGCCCACGACTAGTCTAAATTTGAAACATCATACTTAAACGATTTAAAAATGTGGTTAAGGGTTGATAGCAACAAAGCCATAGGTTAACATTTTATAGACTGCTAGGTTCTTGGGATAATTTTCATAACTGTAGTTGAAGTGTAATTACATAGCTTATATTAATTTGTGTGTAGCATTAAAACTTCATATAATCTGTGCTTACTATATATAGATGATCTCTCATTTTATTGTGGGTTCAGAGACCCCTCTTTAATGCTTTTGATCCTGTGACCATCTTGTCAGGATTGTCTACTCGTTAAAATGGAAATATAATTTTTATGATGTTTGCATGTTTTTTGAAGCACATTAAAATTACAGTACTTGGGGTTACAGGTTTGATTTGTACTTTCCGAAAAGAAGAAAATATGTTTAAAAGGGTGGTTCAATTTGAAAGGACTGTCATAATTAAAATTCACTCCTGAGGTCACAATTTAAAAAAACAGAAATGGCAGCGATTTCTATTGCTTCTTATTGCATCTCTGAAGTATAACTCATTATATTTTAACACTTGTTTTTTCTGTAGTAAAGATAGAACCTGAGAGGACTCTACCACTGAGTCACATCCCTAGCTTTTTTGTTTTTCAAGAAAGGATCTTGTTTTTTGCTTAGCCTGGCCTCCAGTTCACAATCTTTCCGCTTCACCCTCCAGAGAAGCTGGGATTACAAGCATCAACCACCAAGCCTGAGCAACACTTTGTTTTTAAAATAGAGCATTAACAAAATTTACAAGAGACTCAGATTTACTTTTAAAGTTTACTTTATGAGATAAGCCAGGAAATAGTTTCTTCCTCTGGTTTACTTCTGGCTATGGCAACAAATATATGTTAGTATTAACAGTTGATAACTGGCTCAACGATGATGAAATTAGCATTAGCCACACTGCAGCTTTAGTCTTTTTCAAAGTTGTTGAAACTAGGTATTAATTTATTGAATTCATTAAAGCTAATAGAAGTCATTGAAGCTTAATATTCACTGGAAAATTTCACTAAGATTACAAACAAGTTTCAAAATAACCCATAGAAAACATTACTTTTCCAAAATAATTAGATTGTAATTTTACTATTAGAAGTTAAAACGTAGCAGAGAATTTATTTAAGGCTTCCTTAAGGAATTTTCTTATTGCTTCTTCAGTTAAAGGGTTCTAAGAAGGGTTAGTGGAACTGAACTGTATTACTGGGAAAATATAGATCTGCTAAATACTACTATTAAAACTAATTTATGGTCATAATTTAGACTGAGGGTGATATATAGGCACATTAATATCTAGTGGGGAAAAAACAGTTTTTGCCACTTGGTTATATTTGATAAACATGGTGACTGTAATGAGTCCATCTACATTCTATCAGTCACTGTATTTGAGGGCCACTTTGGCCAGTAATTACGATGTTATCTCTGCAGTATCAAGGGAAACTAGGGCTACCTAACAAAGCCACGACGAGGGGGAAAATAAACTGAAAAGGAAATGACTGAGCGTGGCAATTATTAAAACATCCTTCCCAGGATGTCATTACCAAATCTCAGTTCCATTATTTTTAGAAAAAAGATAAAATCTGTACACACCGGAGAACAATGGAGAGCTGAGACATAATTGGCTCGTAGGCACCCACGTCACTTTAGCCTTGCGCTTTTCCTTTGCATTTCAGCGTAGTTACAGTGTAGTTCCTAAGTCCTCCAGGCGCTGACTCTCCGGGGGCGGGGCAGAGATTTGACTGCGCAGCAGCTCTTCCAAGCAAGCGATAGCCTCGCCCCTGTGCTGAATGACCCGGAATCCCCTCCATCGTGCTCACCACTCGGCTGTTTGAGAAATGCTCCGGTGCCTTTTAGAACATTAGATATCCGTTACTATCTGTTCTTTTCTGTTCCCTTGTTTATCTGTATGAATAAACACTTACTCTATTTTTGAAAGAGAGTTATGCACAGTATCACTATGCTGAAACTGATCATCTATAACCCTAGAGAATAAAGATATTGGTAAGTACAGAAAGTTAAAGTTAAAAAAAAGAAAAATTATAGTCTTCTTGAAAGGGTGTTTTTGGTCTTAGTTGTTTTTTTTTTTTTTTGAGATAGGATCTCACTATGCAGTTCAGGCTGGCCTTGGGCTCACTTTGTAGCCCAGGCTTGTCTGGAACTTGCAACAATCCTCCTGCCTCAGCCTCCCCAGTGCTGGGATTACAGGCATTCACCACACACCCAGCTGCTGTTTTTGAAAGTTTTATTAGAAACATGCTGCTTTTTTTTAACAAAGTGGCAGATGAATGAGTTAGTGGGATAACACAAGGTAGGAAAAACTACTGTAGGGAGTAGAGAAAACAAAATTATGTTGTTTTTGAATTATTGTTATGCAAGCCATGTTGGTTAGTTTTTCTTTTAAACGTTGGAGTCATAAAAAGAAGATGAAAGTTAGTCAGTAGGATAAAAAATTGGCAGAAAAAAAATCACAGGATTTATAACTAATAATGGAGTGCTCAAAATTTGAGAAATGATTAATCAGTGGAGAAATTATTCATCCCAGCATTGAAAACAGAGCTATTGCTTAACACAGTTAAAAGACTAAACACCCTCTATGCATCCATCTTGGTACAACCGCGAGGAATGCTGGGTTCAAGCCCTCAGTTGGCACAGCCTAACAGGCATGGCCAGGTTTCCTCACAGGGCGCCGCCTGGTTCCTCTGTGCTCTGACTTCACTGGCTGTTGTCTGCGATAATGAGAACTGTTCGCTGGCGTAGAGCCTGGATTTGCAGGAGACAGATGCTATCTGCTCCCTCCTGTCGGGAGAATTCCCAGAAGAAACCATTCAGCCTAGAACAATAGGGTCTTGGTGTCAAGCAGAAGAGGAACCTCTCTGTTTTCTAGCGCCTTGTCCCTTCTGTTCACACGTGTCCACCAGAAACTGCCCACTGGCTGATACTGCAGGGCACATGGGTGGCTTCTGAGGATACTCTCCTTTTGTCGGGGGTGGTTGTTTATTCCTCCGGTGGAAGTGCTCAGCATCTAGAAATATCCAGATTGCTAGTTAGCTCACAGTATCTCGGCCGAGCTTGTCTCCTCAAGTGCGTTTCTCTTTGTCTCTTCTGATCCGATGTAATGTACACACTCTCTAAACAGTCCGTGTCCACTCCTCATTGTCTTTTGCCACTTCCTTCCTCTATTTCATATTCGATGTCCACACACCTTTCACAGGAAGGATTTTCTTTGTCTGTTCCATTTCAGAGTCATGGCAGTGGTACACCGGGCAGAAAACACATGTGTTGCGTGCAGTGGGCGCTATGGGTAAGGCAGACAGAGACGCGGCCCTGGCGGGTGTGTTCCCTTCCAGCCGGGGTGGATATCACAGCCTGGGGTGTCTCATTATTTCTCCTCTTCAAAGAGCTGAGGAATGTTTTCCTTGGGGGTCAGAACACATCTAGGTCACCCTAGGGCCCTGGAGTCAGTTTGCTTGTTTGAATTGTTCAGGGCAAGTGTGAAACAGAAGTAATGTCCACATGTAAGTTCCTAATTTGTGTTAGTGCCTGAAGTTCATTCCTGCATCCTTAGTTGTTAATTTATTTTTGCAAAGCATTTGATTTGCAAATTGAAAAGAAAAAAAAAAAAGAATGTGTCCTAAATCTTGGCAAAAGAGGTAAGGTAAGTGTCCAGTTAGGGGTTGAATTTAAGTAACTGGCTACTTCTGTAATTTGAGCAGCAGGACAAAATGAAAGAATATGTATGGAATGAGAATACATCTTTAGCTGGGGATATAGCTCAGTGGAATAAGTGCTTGCCTAGCAAGCGCAGGGTCCTGAGTTCGATCCCCAGTACCGCAAAAAAAAAAAAAAAAAAAGAGAATACATCTTTAAAAGTGATTTCAAAACATATGGTGTTATTTGGGCTTTTGAGTAACGGTTCTGTCTGAAATTGGGGCAGATACACAAGCTTGAGCCTGCTTGCCTGGGCGTTTGACTTTCTCCTCGAAGGACTGTGTGTCTGGTTTGGTGAACACTGAGCCCCACTGGTGAGAGTTCCCTGGGTTGCCGTGTGACAAGGAGAGGGACTTGGGAAGAGAGGCGGTAGCGGTGAGCAGTGCGGAATGAATCTGCAGAAGCAGTGAAAATGTGAAGAGCCTCAGTAGCACAGCCTGAGATTTAGGGCATTGTAGAGGTTGGTGCATGAAGCCCCGGCAGGGTCCCTGGGTGTGGTGGTGGGCATGGTATTGAGTGACATCCTGATAGTGGTAGGCCCAACACTGGGCCGCAAGTTACCAATGTAGGGAGTACAGACTCACCTCTGCCTTCCATGTGTATGTCAACTGGAGGAAGTCACCTTGCCTCTTTGGATAGTTTTCTTCTGGGCAATGAAGGTGTTAAATCAGTTAGAAGGCGCCTTCCACATTGTCCTAAATGATTCTAATTTAGTGTTGAAACTGAACTGATGATGCACTTTTGAGCTAGGGATTTATTTTAATTTATGTGCAAGAAGTAAGGCTTTGGGCTGGAATGACGTTTAAAACTGGAGACATAGATCAGAGACAGAAGACAAAGCTAGAAACGGCAGCTGGGACAGAGAGTAAGTGTGGAAGGTGAAGGACAGAGCTGAAAATAACCTTGAAGTTTGTGAGCCTAGGGGACTGGAAAAACAGAAGAGGCAGGACAGGGAGTGGGAATGTGGTAACACTTGTTCCTTGTTGGGGAGGAAGATGAGCTCAGGTTTTCCTGGGCTCAGTAGCTGACATAGTGATGCCCTGCAGGCTTGTGGAGAAGGGAAAGGGAACTGGGAGAGGTCAGTCAGCAGGGCTCTCACAGGAGCGCTTGGAGGAAGGCATGTTGGCCCAAGGCTTGGGACTGAGCAGGAGTAGGGGAAACCTTCCTGTAATGAAAAATCCATGCGCAGGAAACCAAGAGCCAATGAACCAAATTAAAGTAGATAAACAGAAGGCTGCGATTACCCAAAGTTAGAGAAAACCACGGAGTTTGGTTATGGGGTAATAGCTGGCCTCTGGGCATTTTTCTTAGTTTTTTTTGATTATTGAGATGTAGGAATTTTTAGGGGGGGATGGAGATTATAGGAATAACGCCCTTATTAGAATCAAAAGACAGAATGCGGAAGTTCTTTTAAGTAGGATAATACTGTTAAGTAAAATGCTAGACACTTTATGTCCTAAGAAAGAATGAGGGGCTCTTTTCTCTTTGAATTTGGCCTTCTGTGAATAATTAACAATCCTGTTAGTCATTCTTTCAAATGCTACCTAAACTGTACTCTGCTTTCTACACAAATGGAGGAAATCTCTCTCCTGGGAAGCAGAGAGAGCAAACCTCTGCATGATGCCTCCCTTTCTGTAACACTGATGTTAAGATCACACCCCTCCCAGTCTGTTACTACAAAGAGGCTCTGGCCTGCTTGCTTTCCTTACTACTCCTGAATAAGATGGATTCTGCTAGAGTAGAATTTGGGCGTGGGTTGGGATTGAGTCAATATGGGAATCTGTTACAGTGCTTGCTTCATAAATAAGAGCTTCAAGCATGACTCCTAGTGATCTGCTCAAGGAGAGCTAAGGCTACTCTTTTAACACTGTAGGCTTCAGTGTCAGAATCATTTCAGAAGTAAAACAGATTTGTAAAACCTAAGACAACTAATTAGCTGTAATAAGTTGGCATGAGAATCATAACATTTTAATACTGAAGAAAATGCTTTGGTACAACTTTGGACCATGGAATTCTGGTAAACATTGCAGCAAGACCAGAAGTGCTGTGGCTCCTAGACCAAAGGGTAGTCACGGAGCAGCACGGAGTAGTAGCTTTCTTTCTTTCTTCCCTTCCCTTCCCTTCCCTTCCCTTCCCTTCC
>PVLD010010146.1:0-72414 GCA_004027595.1 Dinomys branickii | reverse complement strand
TGAAAAAGTCATCCAATAACAAATGCTGGCGAGGCTGTGGAGAAATAGGGACTCTATTACACTGCTGGTGGGAATGCAGAGTGGTGCAACCACTGTGGAGAGCTGTTTGGAGATTTCTCAGCAAACTAGGTCTAGAGGTTCCATTCAAACCCGCTATTCCTCTTCTGGGTATTTTCCCAGAAGATCTGAAAACATCATACCACTCTGATATATGTGCACCCATGTTTATAGCAATGCAATTTGTAATAGCTAAAATGTGGAAGCAACCCAAGTGTCCATCCACAGAAGACTGGATTAAAAAACTGTGACATTTTTATATAATGGAATATTACTTAGCTATAAAGAGGGACAGATTTGGGGCCTTTGTAGGCAAATGATCACAATTAGACACCATACTCATAAGTGAAATAAATTAGAGGTACATATGCAAGCAACGTATTGTGTCACTGGTGTAAGAACCTGAGGGTGGGAATATAAACTAAGAGGTGTGAAGGAAATCTGTTCAAAAGTAAAGAACAGATGGGATGAGGGAAAGGAGAAAAGGAAAAAAGAGGCAAATAAGTATGTATGTACATATGTAGGTACATATGTGCAGGATGGCTAACATGGTTCCACTATTGTCTTATGTCACTTTATGGTAAGGAATAGTTGATGACTGGTTGTTTGATCAATCTTGTATGTCTACATGTGTTTTCCTGAGCATACATTTTGAAGTTATCAACATGTAATGCAACAACTATTGTTGGTTTCCTGTTGCTTTGTCTATCATTCAATTTTGATTATACTGTTATTGTGCTACTTCGTGTCTCTTTGTTAATGCTTTCCTCTTTTTTGTTGATGTTGTTCTTTTTCTTTTACACTTTAAAAAATAAAAAAGGCACAATGACAAAAAAAAAGAATTAATGAATCAGAGAGTTGGTTCTTTAAAATAATAAGTTGAAAACCCCTAGCCAACCTTATCAAAAAAGGAAAGAAAAAACTCAAATTCATGCAATAAGGAATGAAAAGAATGAAATCACTACAGACCCTCAGAAATTTAGAGATCAGCAGTACCTATTTTGAAAATCTTTACTCTCATAGGATGGAAAACACTGAGGAAAGGACAGATTCCTAGATACACAGGAATTACTAATGCTGAATCAAGAAAAGATAAAAATCCTGACTAACTCAATAAAAGCCAAAGAAATTGAAAATGTAATAAAAGAAAAACTTTCCAACAAAGAAAAGCCCAGGTCCTGATGGAGTCACAGCAGAATCCTGCAAGAAATTTGGAGAAAGTTTAATGCCAATTCTTCTCAAACTCTAATGAAATTGAAAGGGAAGGAATTCTCCCTAACTCGCTCCTGGAAGCAAGTATTATCCTGATACCAAAACCAGAGAAAGACCTAACCAAAAAAGAAAACTACATAGGGGCTCAACTTCTGTGATCTACTATGGTGCAGCCAGTCATCCTCAATCTCAGTAACAAGGTTGTGAAGATGAGAAAAGAAGGGAGGAGAATGTGAGTCTTGTTCATCAGAAAAGTTGTCAGGAGTATTGGCAGGCTGAGGCCCAAACAGGGTACTGAAGGTGCACTGTTAAAAAATCAGAGACAGGCACAACAGTTGCTTGAAGAAATCCATGCCAAAAGGAATTGAAAACTGACAGAGTGACTAAATCTGCTCTTGGTGATGATATCTACTTTGAAAAACATCTGCAAAAAGCCAGATTCCACTGCAACTGAAAGAGCAATTGCTAGCCTAGCCAAACACCCTCTTTTGAAGAAAAAAATATATACACTAAAAGCTGCTGTCCAAGCCTTTAAAGACGCAAGACAAAATGCTACTGAAGTTAAGAACACTACAGAAGAAAATCATTTCTAAGGGCACTTTGTATTCAGATGATGATGAAAGTAAGGCACAGCATGAAGGGACTGAGACCACTGAGCATAAAGTGAAAGAAGCCAAAATATAGGCCAAGAAGCCAATAAATAATTCCAAAGAAAAAATGCCCAAGATGGAGCATGGACCCAAAGCAGTGAACATTCCACATTCTCTGTTGAAGCCTTTAAAAAAGGACTCTGTAGCTCCCCGAGTCCCAGAAGACACTTGCTGACACAAACATGAAAACATTAAGTCAAATAAATAAAAAGAAAGGGTTGGATAGCTTGCTTGGTGACAACAGTGATAGCCAAGAAGAATTATATGAAGAAGAAAAGGAGTATTTTGATGACAGCACAGAAGAAAGGTTCTACAAACAGTCTTCCATGTCTGAAGACAGTGAGTGGTGATGACTTCTTCATTGGGAAAGACAGAAGAACACGGAAGAAGGAAAGTAGGTTGCCATACTTCAGCTAAGGAACAGAAACCTCTCCCACAGATGGTACCCAGAGAGGCTGTACCCAGAACAGCAGGAGCAGGCCAAGTGCAGAAGCCAGGAAGTGTGCGCCAGCGCTGGGCTTTAAACATTCAGAAGAGAGCATAGAGAACAAGCTCCAAAAAGAAAACCTCAGATTTTCCAGAAAATGAACCTCCAATTAAGAACCAGTTTAAAATGAACTCACAAAGAAGACTTGAAAATACAAAACAACCACTAAACACACTTCTCCATCCTTCATGGGAAGCAAGCAGAAAGTAAAAGAACAGCAGTCTAAAATCACTGTGTTTCAGGGGAAAACATTACATTTGATGATTGATTTGTTCCTTTTTTGTGAACTTTCTACCTAAGACAGATTCCTTTTTTTCCCCTAATCTATTATTTCAAATTGTATTTTTTATTCTCTTTGGAGGGCTTATACAATTTTGCTTTTTATTGTTTGAGTTTGTGTTGTGTAAACCTTTTATAAGTTGAGTGCACCCTTAAATTCACTTGTAACAGTATGTCCCAAGTTATTTCTTCCATAAGAAAATTAGGAGATTATGACAGCCTGAGCTTTTCTCAATTGGGCTTATCATGAAGTATATTTTCCTCATGCATCTTTGAAATATCAAGTTATAGTTAAAATAATGATGGCTACATGTAAGAAATCATAATTATTTAAAATAGATCACCTTTGTGACAAGTTATTCTTGTTAGCAAACCAAAACTAGTAACTTTTATTCTGGGTGTACAGATAATATTATATAAGTAACTTTTTATTATAGTTTTAATTACCTGTGTTCACATTTTCACTGTCCTAAAATATTTTTTCAGCACAGTGTTTGTTTCTTAATCATATCTCAGTCATTTAGACAAATTGTTACTTGATCTCACAAAGCCTCGATTTCTTCATTTGTAGATTGAGGACAACAACAACCACCTACCAGGAGACATGTGTGCTCATCTGTAGAGAAAACAAACCATCTGCATCCCACCGCATTGTGAGCATTAAACCCAGTAATGTCCTTGCCGCGCTTACCAAGAGGTATAATGAGTCCTCAGTGAGCCCCAGCTGTTTTCCTCCCTGCTTAGCATATTGCCTTACACTTGTACTGCACTTAATACAGCATTTAAGAAACACAGTGGAATTAAACAGTCAGGTTGGGCAGGCACCTTATGCAATGTCACCACTGTACATGACACCATGAGGCACAGGGAAATTAAGCAAATTTCCCAAGTTCACAGAACCATCTAAGGGCAAGCAAGAGTCAGAATGGTTCACTCTTGACCCTTAGTTGGGTGAATAATTTACCGTACTTCTGATTTGAAGCTAAGAAATCTGTATGAGGGTTGTGTGCTCTGCCCACAAGAAAACCTGATGCAGATGATGCTCAAGCACAGGAGCCTCACACTGTCGAGCACCGCACTGTCCCACTCACGCTGCTGCTGTGACCCCACTTGAGAGGCCGCCCTGCCTGACATTGGCCACCTGCTCCTAAGTCTTTGAGGAAATGGAAAGCCACAGCTACATTCTCATGTGCTTAACTTTTTATTTTGAAAATTTCCTAGCTCACTGAAGGTGATCGTATCCACAACCATCTAAATATCCACCACTTCTTTCAAGTACTGCCAGCTTTTTGAGCCGTACCATCCACATTACACTGGTGCCTTGGTTTACCAACTGGGCAAGATGGCTGTGTTTGTGTTGGGGGGATGGCCACGGTCCTGTTTGTCACCCAATGTGGAGTTGACAAATGGAAGCAAAATTTTGCAGAACACTTTTGTTTGTGAGCTATTTTCAAATAGAAGCATTTGGACCGAAGTATTACTGCGCTATTTCGTTTGAGCTGAACCATTTTAAAGTGTGTTACAGATTCCATGACCTTATCTAGACTGCATCTAGGAAATAAGGATGTGTGAAGGTGTGCGGAGCAAAGAACAGGATGCTAAAGGGCAGGATGGATGATCCTCTGTCCCTGCCCCAGAGCACACAGCTGGTGAGGGAGGCAGATGAGACCTAACCTAACACAGGGGCAGTTGGGTGTCTGTGCCATGGAACTCAGACAAGGAGTAGAGAGGCTCCAGGAGGTCATCTTCAAGGACACAACCGTTAAGTTAAGCCTTAAGAAATCAGAATCTGACAGAGAAAAGAGGAAATGTGTTCTAGGCATCAAGATTACTTGGGACCAAGATGTGGAAGTGGGATGTCGTGGGGAGTGTTGGGTAATGAACTGTTACTGAGTGAGACAGGACATCTCTCTCTCTCTCTCTCTCTCTCTCTCTCTTTCTCTCTCTCTCTCTAAGTGTGCACAGTCACCTACTTAATGGACGTCTCCACCTGAAGCTTATAAACACCAAAAAGTCAACGGCTCCATCTCAGATTGGCCCCTCCAACCAAACCCTCCACAAGTATTCCATTCAGGAAATTGCCCCACCCACCAAATACTTCAGCCACAGACTTTAGAACCACCCTCACTGCCCTTTCCTTTCACCCCGTCCCCACCACATCCAAGTAATCTCCAGGTAGTGCATCCTGTTTTCTGTACTCCCAATGCTTCCATCCTACTCCAAATGCGAGTCCTAGATCACAAAGGGCCTGGGTCAAAACATCAGCTTTCCAGTTATTCTCCCTTTCTCTAGTCCTGACCTCTCAGTCCAATCCTGCACTGCAATCCAGTCCCCAAACTGCAAATTTGATCATGTCTTCCCTAGGTTCCCACACATGTATTTAAGGTGCTTCCACCTGCTCCCCACGCTCTCACTAGGAAGTCCAAGATCTTACCTTAGTTACTCCCACCTATCTCTCCAATCACATCCCTCCCCTCCCCTTTCCTTCCCATCCCTCCCTTCTTTGGCAAAGACCATGGAACCCCCCTCACTTCTCAACTGCTGCTCAAGTAATTCTCCCCACAAAGAAATAATACACCAGCACTCCTTGAGCTCCGGTAGAACCACCTCCTTACAGGCAAGCTCAGACCCACCTTCTCAGGCTCTGTAGGGTATAAGGAAATTGCTCTTGGGCCCAAGGAAGGAATAGGTGTCAAAATCAAACAGAAACTTCGATTGTCTCCAAACATTTTCCATCAATGCTACAAGGAAGCAAAGGGCTCTGAGAGAACTTGGAACAGCTTTTCACAGTGTGTAAGTGGATGTTTCTTCTTTGTGCCATTGACATGGTACTGCTCACTCTTCATGGTCAGCATTGAGAACCAGAGTCCCTAGTAAATGTCACCAAAGAACCAGATAGTGATCTATGTCCACACATTTATTTAGAGCAGGATAATGTATACACATCCACATTTAGTCTGATTTTTAAGTGCTGTCACATTGGAGGGAAAAAAAGAACTATACAACCACTACTCATATAATTGGTAATCTTTTTTTCTTGAGACAGCATTTCACTAAGTTACCAAGTTGCCCAGGCTGGGTTCAAACTTGCAGTCCTCCTGTCTCAGCCACCCAGAGTGCTGAGATTACAGGCATGAGCCACTACTCCCAGCTACAAGACATTTATTTGACACAATCCATGTCCAGGTTTGGCCTCCATTTCCTGGTAGACTTCTGAACACAGACTGCAAATGGTTGGGATACTTGGCCTCTGTTCCCACATGCTACTCCCAATACAGAAGTGGCTCTTTTAAAAGTTGACTGTTCCAAAGTATCCCACATGTCACTATGTGTGGACAAACCTTGGAGGCAGAACTTACTACCTAACCAGCTCCCACTCTGCTCTCCAGAGAGTCCACTCTGATAATCATGGAGCTACATGTAGCATGACACTGAGCTGAATATTTTCTCTTCTCCTGAGGTTGGTGAATAGGACCCAAGCTAAAGACAAAAATAAATTAATACTCACCCTGTAAAGAGAGCTGTGGGCTTTGTACTGACCACATAGAGGCCTCAGTCCTCCAACATGAGCAACAGGAGATATGTGGAAACCATGGCACTTGAGTACTGGGTCACTCCCCATCCTCTTCCACTAAGCCCAGTCAGTCCTCCTCTACTGCACCCTCTTCTCTATTCTGGTAAAAGGACCAAACTGATGTCTCAAAGTGAGTCTATTCCGGTCCATTTGGGCCATAGTCCAGGTCCTTGGCATCACTTCCCTCCAGTGGTCCACTTCCAGCATTCTCTGCCTCACCCAAATCCCTCTGTCCACCATGATAATCAGCTCAGTGTCTCACATGCCCTAGCAATTAGTTCCTTTGCCTCAGCAGCAGTTTTCAGGGACCCTAAGGAAGAATAAGCAGACCCAACTCCCACAAAGCCTTAGGGCCACAGAGAGGACTTTTAGTTGTGGGGATTTTTTTTTATTTTAAAGACAAAAGAATGGAGACGTATCAATAACCAAACAGACATAAACCAGAATAACACAAAAACAATAAAAGAAATACAAAATTATAGAGAAGATAGTAGGGAATTAACAATGGATGCTGTATTACATAATGTATCTTCGCATTTGTTACTCAGTTATACGAATAAAGGAACATACAATTAATCAAACAATTTTCTCCACCCTCATCTCCGTTTTTCTCCCACCCAATCAGTCATCTTCCCTCTGATAATAACTGTACTTTTTGGTTTTATTCTTTCCCTCAGGCTCTCACAATGGGAAGACACATGGCTGCTTCAAATTATGCTGCAACATGGGGGCTGGGGATATAGCTCAGTGGAATAAGCGCTTGCCTAGCAAGCGCAGGGTCCTGAGTTCGATCCCCAGTACCGCAAAAAAAAAAAAAAAATATGCTGCAACAAACATGGGTGCATACTAATTACTATGGAATTAGGTGGAAAAGCACCCAATCTCAGTGATGGTACATAGTCAGGGACCCAGGCACACTATGATCAGCACTCCATTGAATTGTGGGGATATTGCTTCCCCTTTACTAGCCCTTGAGACTTTGGCCAGAGCCACCACAGTAACTGTCATGGGCAGTGCCTCTCATATTCACAGAGGTGAAATAGGGCCTCCTTGTCCTCCTTCTCTTGCTCCTCCTCCAAAGTGAGTAGCTTTGATATCTATAAAAATTTAAAGAGTTGGATATTGTGCTGAGCACTGCCCATCTACCTCTCAGACTCCACCCCATTCTCTGGCTGACACAAAGAGAATGGTTTGCTCAGCGCGCACCAACAGGTTCCCTTGTGCTGCTGCTTCTGTTGGTTCAACCAAAAGAAAAAGGGTGTGCAGCTGAGGATATTTGTTCACCTTACTGAACGACAATCAGCAGTGACAGCATTTCCATTCCTGGGACCACAGATCCTCTTCTGTGGCCTTCCTCCTAGGACAGCTCTGTCTCCAGTTTCATGTAACCACTCAGATCTACATAAGATCTTTCCAGCCCAAAGGAGCTGCACTGTACCCCACAAATTCCTTGCCCAAGGGTACTGTCCCATGCCCTTCATATTCCTCTTAAGTCTGCTCACAATTTTGTACATATCCCTCCTATAAACTCTCTTCAGTTGCTCTACTGTGCAATCCCTCTCCTACTGGGACACTAACCAATAAAATAATTGGTGCCAGGAATGACCCCCGAGGAATGTAACCCCCAAATGTATTCTAGGATTGGATCGCTTGCATATTTAAAGCACACCAAGATAAATTTTCATCCCAAAGGGGAAGCAAATGTTCATAGTTACTTAAATTATCACAGTAGTGACGTTAGAAAACTACACCAAGGCAAGATGCAGAAAGAGCAAGCTGACTGGCCCTGTTGATCATGGAGACCCCAGGGCTGTGATATGGATTGACTTTCTTGATACATTCATAGAAGGGGAAAGTTGGAAGTTACCCAGCTCAGCTGAGACTACCCAACTCAAGTTGAGAACACTCAAATTGGAACATGGGTGCCAAACTAGAAATCTTCAGTGGAAGTTTAGGGAGTCCCTTATCTCCCATAAGGCAGCTACAGACTAAGAATCAACCCCAGAAACTGATTTAATAGTCGACAGACACACAGCACTCATTGTACTTTCCAATCACACTCTATGTCTTAGGTTTTCCACTTGTTGCAAAAGGCGAGACCCTGCCTAACAGTGTGGGGCGTGTAAGCAGACACAGAAGTAGCTACCAAGTCACTTCAGGACTTCCATAACCATGCTGTCTCTAAGCCCACAATGAGTTTATACATCAGGATAGCCCAAGCAGATAAGGACAAATCTAGGAGGAAAGAACCTATAGATAAAGACTTTCAGGTGGCAGAGCGTCTGCCTAGGGTGCACCAGGCCCTGAGTTTGATTCCCTAGCACCACAAAAACAAAACAAACATGAAACTTAAAAAGAAATAGCAAGACTCCACAAAGCACATATGTTGGGGGTTCTAAGGACACTGGATGGAGAAGGATGAAATATAAACCTTGATGGAAGAGACATGGGTGGGCTCACTCAAGATTTCGGAGTTAAAGTGCCAGCTTGAGCACCTAGGAGTGGCCTGGACTCCACAGGGTCTGGCAGTTAGTGAGGACATTTCCAGCATTCCAAAAAGGAAGTTGAAGGCTTAGGAAGCTGGGAATGTTGGGGGAAATCTACTGTGAACAAATGCGTGGCCACACCTTAACCAGGCTCCTTAGGAGGGCCAGAGGGTGCTTCCTTTAAAGGTCATAAGAGTTTCCTTAGTGCGATGTTCATAGGCATGCTGGAAAATCTCTTCTTGGCTGTTTTCTGTGAGCAGGAAATGGCAGTGGGAGAGGCTGCAATGGAATTGGACTCCCTGATTTTAATGGAGAAATGGGATCCCCAGGTCACCGAGACCAAAAGTCTCAAAGGCACAGTGGACACCATTACCCGAAGAAGCTGTGGGACTGAAGTGGGATCTGGAGCATCATTCCCTGTAGAGATCTGTGGCACAGAGGCCCCTAGAGCTGCAATACATATGCAGACCACTAAGGTGATTTTGAGACATGTAAGCATAAATATTCTGGGTTTGGTGGGCAAAATCAGTGGGAAATCAGAACTGCCTCAACTTTCAGACCCCAAGTCCCAGAAGCCCCAAATCTCTTGCCTAAGGTAGGAGGGCAAAGTCTCTGAGCAAGCACTGAGATGAGGTCACAGGTATGCACCATGACTCATTCTCCAGAGGGACCTGAGGTCATTTCGCAGAACAGGGAAAGGAAAATATCCAGACTTTCCAAGGACTGTAAGATACTGAATGCCTGCTAGCCACAGAAGTCTCAAATTGCTGCCATAGTCCACAAGTCAGAGTGAGCTCATGGAGACTGCATGATAAGTAGGGTACTGGCCCCAAGTGGGATCCAATCAGAATGGAGGATCTGTACTGTAGGTACTCAGCCCCCAAATAATACATTACTAACTAACAAAATAATTCTAATGAGCATAGTCTCACACAGAACGGTACGACACCAGTAGGAACTGGCCCCTTCCAAGTAAAACAGCCCCTCCTGCATCACCGTGATAGCCAGTTCAAAGAAGCATCATAACCACACAGAATCACAGAGATTAGTGCAGCCATTTAACACTTAAAAGATGCAGGAGTGGTGATTTCTACCATACGAACATAGAATTCCTAAATTTGGCTGGTGCAGAAGCTGGCGGGATCATAGAGAGTGACCCTAGATCTGCAGTCCCCAACCTTTTTGGCACAGGAGCTGATTTAGTGGAAGACAAATTTTCCACAGAATAATGCAAGGAAGTTCACATCCTACATCCCTCATATGAGCAGTGCACAATAAGGTTCGTGTGCCTATGAGAATCTAATGCTACCACTGATCTGACAGGAAGTGGAGCTCAGGCAGTGAAGAGATCCATGGGGAGCAGCTGTGAACACAGAGGAAGTTTCTCCCCTTACCCACTGCTCCCCTCCAGTGTGCTGCCGGGTTCCCAACAAGCCACAGACTAGTATGTTCATGGTCGAAAGGCTGAGGCCTTATGCTCTAGATTGTAGGGAATTCAGTCACATGGTAATGTCAAATGCAATTGCAGTTCAAGATATCTTCACTAAATATCTTGGCATGTTTATTAGAAAAAAATTTAATTGTCTGACATCTAGCATGCAGCTATCATCCTCAAAAAAGTCAGTTTCCTCCAAATGACAGAGACACCACACACGTTCACCTGGGGCTTCCCATCAGAACGCTATCAGCTTTCGTGCTCTCGGCCATAAGGTAGGCCCCAAGGACTTGATCAGGTGCTGTGTCACAGAGCATCCCTGTATTTCACTAGCGCCACTGTGCTACCTGGGACTGGTAAGCAGGAAATGGAAAATATTTCACATGCCTTACTAAGACACTTGCACTTTAAGGGATGAAGGGGATAAATCCTGTGAACATCTAGGGTCATTCCCTGTTGTGTCTAGGGACCTATGATCAAAAGATGTCAGGAATGAGTGACAAACTGCTACATCTTACACTTCCTAATGCAAAGAAAGAGAAACAATTTTTGATGGACCTGTGGAGTTTAGAGATAACAAATACCACACTTGGGTGCACTGCTCTGATGCATTTAAGCTGCCAGATTTCAGATGCATCAGGTCAGGACATTGCTTGTATGAGAGCTGCTGGGCCCTATGACTGTGGAGACCCAATGTCA
Source organism: Dinomys branickii (assembly GCA_004027595.1). Classification (NCBI taxonomy): domain Eukaryota; kingdom Metazoa; phylum Chordata; class Mammalia; order Rodentia; family Dinomyidae; genus Dinomys; species Dinomys branickii. Next base: position 61,535 of record PVLD010010146.1, on the reverse strand, counting down.
GGGGCAATGTTAGTATACTCAACATGAAATGCTGCCAGGAGCTTGTCTAGCTGTAAATGACTACAGTGGGATTCCATGAAGACCCCTATGTATGCAGCTAAAACCTTTTTGCTAACAACCATTCTCCATTTGGAAAGAAGCTCCTTGTTTGCTAGCAGGCTCCGGCAGATACGGAACCCTTGATTATGAGATACCATGTGTCTATGTGAGCAGAAGCATCATCATCATGTAGATATAGTGCATCAAAGGCAGGCCCAAGCAAATTGCAAAAATTGGAAATTGGTTAACTTTACATGTCAGCTTGGCTGGGACAGAGTACCTAGATAGTTAGTCAAACTACTGTTAATGTCTCAGTAAGGACATTTTTTAGGTGAGAAATACATATACACTGGTAGGGGTTGAGTAAAATTACCCTTCATAATGTGGTTGGGCCTCACTGGGTCATTTGAAGGCATGGATAGAACAAAAAGTTGACCTTCCTTCAGCAACAGGGATTCCAGCCATCTTCCTTTGGATTCAAACTGTAATTTTTTCCCAAGTCTCAGCCTGCCAACCTATCCCATCAGACTTTGGACTTACCAAGCCTCCACAACCACCTGAGCCTGTGTCCTGGCTTAGAGTCTCTGGAGAACCCTGAAAGTAAAATACACAGCTCATGCTCCTGGGACCTGCTCTTGCTGCTTTGCTGCCTCTTGGCAACACCCGTGGAGCTGCCCTCTGACTCAGCAAGGGAGAGAGAGGAGCACAGCCAGGAGTGGGCAGCCAGTGCCATCACACCCCGGTCCGAGGTTGCTGGCGGACAGCACGTGAAGGGCTCCTCCCGGGGGCAGCACCTAGTGCGGTACTTCTAAAATTCACTGTAATGGGAAGAGGGAGGGTCTGGAAGATGATTCTACACTGGTTCACAAGCAAGGAATAATGGGATGGCCAACTACTTAGCCAAGGACCTAAAAAACAAGACCAGAGAAAGGAGGTAAAGCACATCAGCAGAGCGCAGACAAAGACGCTACAGAATGGGCACCGATCCTAAGCATCTTCAACCTATCCCGTGCCTACCAGAGGACCACCCCACCCTCTGGTCTGAGGTGGAGGCCGTCACAGTCTCAACGACACACAGTCAAGCAGCAGAGGGCAGTGCTAAGCTCCCAGAGGTGCACCACTCCCTGAGCTAAAGGGCCAAACACCTGGTGGCAGTGGGTGGCACTGTAGCCCTTCCATCCTGGGGGACAGTGACTTGTCCGTCATGAGTAGATATAACTTCCACACACTTCTGCTCTCCAGCAGTCTGCCTGCACCATCCTTGCTTATAGGGTGCCTTATCCTTTAGGCCACACTGAATGGGAAGCACATTTTAAGGTAAAGACAGTGCAACAGAGTTCACTCTACGTTAAATCCATGCAGTTCTTCTCATTTCCTGTCATCCAGAAGCAAATGAGTTTGTACCACAGCAAGCTGTATGGTACCTAATAGAAAACAACATTCTGCAAAGTGAGGATGCCATCCTGTCGGACATGGCACATACCTTAGACCAGCCGACGTAGAGCCTGTCTCACTGCACCCAGATGCCCAGATAGAGCATCCAGGTTAGGAGTGGGTGCAGCTTCTTTCTGTCTCATCCTCTTGAGGGGTGTCTGCTTCTGATACCTGCAACCTTGGGCTCAGTGATTTGGGGGTCTCAGTGCCCAAGGAAGAACAAGGGAACACAATTACCATGTTCACATCAAAACAAAAGCTGAGATTGCCCCTGGCCACCTTGGCCTACTGATCCGACTGGCAGGAGAGTGATCTGCTAGTCAAAGAGAAGTTGGGGTGCTACCACACACGAAGAACAGGACTGCCATGTGCAGAATCCACAAATTCAGGGGCCTCCCAGGGCTCCCTTACCTAGTTTACTGCTCAGGGAAAGATCGAGGCAAGACAGATGAAGACCAGATGCTGAGTATACAGGAAGGAGGGGAAGAGCCCTGATTCACCGAGGTGCTCACAAGGGAATGTGCAGTAGGTGGCAAAAGAAGCAAGTGCAATTAGCTTGATCTTCCCGAGCAGGTACAAAAAGTGGAGACAAGAGTAGCTGGAGTGTTAATTGATTTCGTTTCCTCGTTGTTTACCCCAGACTTTGCCGGAAGAACACTGTGAGTAACATTTAGGTTTCAGGTGGGAGTGTGATGCCAGCAATGTACCATCACTCAATAACGATGGGGGCTCCAATTCCTCACCTGGCCACAGTCGGCTCTGCGTGCTCTCGTTTCTCCACTCTGTGTCTGCACCTTGGAGGCCGACCTCTAGACCACACCAAGGGGCTCTTCCGTCATTAGCTGCCACCAGGCCCGGCCGGGGAGCAGCAAGGCAGGAGCGGGAGACGGAAAGACAAGGAGGCCAGAGCGCTCCTCTCCATGCCTCCTCCAGCGAGGCTTCGGGCCTTCGCGGCCGCCTCCCTGACCCGGGGGTGCAGCCTCCGACACACAGCCCGTTCCCTGCCTCCGGTGCCCACTTCCTCCCTCATTCCTTCCTGTCATTCCTGGGGGCACTGGCTCCCACACCAGAACTCTTCCCACGACTGTTGATTTCTCTTAACCCTGCAGTGATCTTGTAAACGGTCTCTTTCATAAACTCTTGTCCACTGATGCAAGTGAATTGCCTGTTATAAGCATCTCAGGGGCCCTGGCCGACAGCCACGGAATTTAGGGTTCACCTACCTGCGCCCTGTACAAAGGTCTTCAGCCCCGCTCACCTTCAGACACCGTCTCACCTGTCTTTTGAAAAGAGAATCTGCAGTTGTTCACCAAGGCCTCCCCACCTCAGCAGGTTCAATACCAGCACATGTGCTTGGTGTCTGCTGCATTTGGTCTGAGTCACTAGGAAATGTCCCAAGTGCTGAGCAGCCTGGAGAGCCACAAATGTGCACACATGTGGGATAATGCTCTGGTCCCTCGGGGCAGCTGAGCAGGGCCTGGAGCTGCTGCACGGCTTCCCTGGAGGCTCCTGGGAGCAGTCAGAGCCAGGAACCTACGACAGCAGCACAGACAGCCACAGCCACACCTGTTGCTCCGGCCCTACCACCTGGCTGTGGACTTCAGCAGCCAGCCACTCAGTCTGCAGCTGCTGTGGCAGACAAGCAGCCCACAAACTGCGGGGGGACTTTGTGTTCCATGTGCCCAAGAAACGTGGCTCACAGCCCAAAGAAGGCCGCTGCAGGCAGCAGACACTCTCAGTGGGCATGGAGCTTTCCGCCCTTATGTGCACTGGACACTTCTGTCGTGATTTTGGATGATGCTTCCTTTAGTTGAGTCCAAGACAGCTGATGAAGTATGCTATCACCATGCACGTTGATTCTGAAACTTAGAACTTCTGTATTCCAAATAATTGATGTAAAAAAATCAATATTTGAAATTCTATTCACATCATCACACACAAAAATAAATCACCACTGCATTGCAGAGAGAGCTATTAAGTTTCTTAAACATAAATACAATAAACATATTGCTAAATATATTTAAGTGTGTAACATACATGATACATGTTGCATACAGTAGCTATCTATGTATGGATACATAAATATAAACCTTTGCATGGTTTTTGTAAAATATTGACTTATAAGTTGTCGCATACCACTATAAATATATTTCCTCCACTTATCCCAGTTTGCCATATTATAAACAAGAGCATTTTCTATTGTTCCACATTATGGAGAAGGTCACTGCTCTGAGGTACCAGCACACTTCTGTCTCTGCCTGTGACACCTGCCACACCTGTGGCATGGTAGCCCAAGCCACAACTACAGACTAAACAGTGAACTGAAATAAGACTTCCCTAACACAGCCATAATTTTCAATAACTATTTCCCTTGTAATAGCACAAAGATCTCCCAAAGGGCTACAGTAATCAAACACATGTACACACACATTATGTGTTCAGAGATTACCCTGATCAAAGAGTTGGCTGATTCTAAAAAGTAAGAGAAACAAAATACCCAGGAAGTGGTTCAAGTAACATTCTAACTCAGGGACCTGGCACGTCATGGTGGACTGTGCTCCTTAGCCATAGTCAGAGCACTTAGGGCCGGGGCTGAGATGCTTTGGTTTCCAGCCCTCTAGATCCTTCTGAGCCTGCTAAAAGATTGAAAGGCAAGTTTAATAAAGGAGAATAGGAGTGAATGACAATGTGGGTGAACCAGACACAAAAGAATAGCTGAGCAAAGCTGTAATCTCAGCACTTTGGGAGGCTGAGACAAGAGGATTGCAATTTAAAGTCCAGCTTGGAAAACTTAGCACCTTAGTGATACTTTCTAAAAGGGCTGGGAATGTAACTCAGTGCAAAGGCCCTGAGTTCAATCCCCAGTATAATAATAGTAAAATAATAACAACAATAATAATATTATTACATTTTTATAAATAAATACAGGCAAAATTAATTCATGGTAAAATACTAGCTAACAGGAAAAGATGGCAAAAAACACAAAAGAAGTTCCTGGGTTGTTGGTAATATGACACTGCTCCATCTGACCGTTGGTTCACACTGGCATTTCTGTTTATAAAAATTTCTCATGTTGCACACTCACATACGCCTCTGTACGCTTAGCAGGCTCCAGGGAGAAAGTTCTAAGTGAAACGGTGGAGAGAGCATAGTAATCCCAAAAGACTTGGAAGTTAGGCACACTTACAGAAAACAGAAAGCAAAATCAAAACTAAAAAACGAAAGTCCCAGTTCCAGCCAGCCGCGAGCTGGGAATGTAGTGGGAGTTAGCATTACTAAACAGAGTAAGCGGGCTGGTGACTGAGCAGAGCAAAGCAGACCGTGTGCCGGGCCTTCGCCCTCCTGTGATGTGTGCACAGCGCGGCGACTGCAGTCCCGATTAGTAGAAAGGCTCACTTGGATTCACACCCTTTACAAAGGGAGCTGCAAGCCGGAGGGGTCCAGGGAGAGCAGGCGAGGCAATGGAAGACTGGGAAATCAGCCCTCAAAACATATTTAAAGTAACACTTTAAAAAAAATACTGGGTGCGAACCCCTTTCCTGAGAAATGGTAAGGTGACTCCCCTTCCTTCCCCTTCCAGTCCTGTGCTTTCTTTGCCTCAGCTTTCTCAGAGAGTGGACCTGTGACGAGCCAAATAAGTCAGCTGATGCTAATTTACTGAACAGATATGTCAGTGTTATTCTAAAGGAAAAAAGATGTTTGGTCACGAAGAGCTGCTGTTTAAAATAATTAGAGTTGCTTAGCTGCAAGAAGACTTGATTGGCCTTAAAAATAGCAGAAGAGTCTTGAGAAGGGAATGTATTAGTCATTCTTCACCTCAGCCAAATGACTGTAAATATCTTATAAGAAATTTCAACCAAACACCCAGACCAGGGAAACCGGCAGTCACCAAGCCGATGCTCAGGAGGAGAACCAGCTATTTTGACTAGGTCAGGTTCTTTCTCGCATCAGTTCTTTTTATCTCCTGAGTAATGAGTTCGATTTTACTTGCAAGAACAATGGCTTACTTCGCAAGCCCAGCTTTCTCCTCCCTCCTGGGCACTGTTCCACCCGCCTGCCTCTGCTGGGAGCTCAGCTTTGAATCGGGCTGCCAGAGGGAGTGCTGAGGCTCACAGGGGCCAGCAGGCAGGCTCTGACCCCAGTCCTCTGCTCCTGGGGGAGGGTCTGCCACAGGGATGCTGGCAGAGACGGGCTGTCATGGTCACCATGGTGACGGTGCAGCAGCTGCTGTCCCTCCATCCATTGGGAAGGTGTGTCTGATGGTGTTCACAGCAGGCTGGCGGGCGAGGGCAGCCCCAGCTGAAGCCAGCAGCCCAGCGAGGCCGAGGCCGAGGCTGCTTGCTTCCCAGAGCCCCCGGGCTGTCCAGGCACTGCCTGCACAAGCCAAGCCCGGAGCAGCAGCTCAGCCTCCTGCACTCATAGGCTTCTCTCCCATCTTGCTATCCTGGGAACCTCTCCAGGCCTGGAAAAAACCACCACTGGAGGCCAAAAAGCAAATCACATGGAGTCGGAGGTTTAGTTCAAGAGTGTCCCTCCAGGGCTACCTGCTAGTTCATCTGTTTTTGTAGCTGTTGCTTCAGGACCCCCTATACCCAAATCTGGAAGTGGCACCCACCCTTGTCCTGGCAAGGGGAGCCCTGGAGCAGCCCCCACTACACCACCCTCTCTTTGGCCGCAGGCTGCAGGGCCAGTGCTCCTACCTGGCACCTGGCATACCCCAAGTCTGCCAGGCCCAGAGCCCAGGGAGCCCAGCAGCTGGCAGACCCTGCTCACGGCTTCCTCCCAGAGGAGGGAGGCGGGCTGGGGCGGGCCTCGGGTCTCCAGCGGGACATCTGCTTCCCTGGCTTCGAGATCTAAAGGGCGGATGCAGGAGGCCAGCGGGGGTGGCAGCCCCTCAGGGAGGCCACAGCCTGTCCCTTTCAGGGCCTGTCTCCTCCCCTCCCCCCCTCAGCTGGCGTCTCAGGAAAGAGAAGCCTCATGGAGCAAAATGCCACTGAGAAACAAAGCTTCCCCAGCCTGTGCCAAGCCTGCAGGATACCACTGCGAGCCCTGCAGGGACACAGCCTCTTCCCTGACATGCTGCCCTCACCCCCGGCAGCACTGAGACCCGCCACTGCCTTGCTTCTCTGGCCCAGTCTGACACCTGTATGCTGTCAGGGGGCTGACAAAGCAGGGCCAGCCAAGTGGCCACCTGGGGAGAGGAAGGGATGGATGAGCCTGGGGATCTAGACAGGCTCTTCGTAAGTCACCTGTCTGATGTGGCCAGGGGACCCCTGGGCCCCAAACTTGTCAGCTCTCCTCTCCTTTTGGCAGGTGCCCTGGATACTAGAGTTTCCATTCCTGTGAGCTGGAGGACGGGTGCAATGACAGTGACATTGAGGATCCAAAGTCACCTCTGTGAGCTGGGTTAGAAGTAGGAAAGAAGCTGAGCACAGTGGTGCAGGCGTGTAATCCCAGTACCCCAGAAGCCTGAGCAGGACCCTAAATTGAAGAAAGCCAGCACAACTTAACAACTTAGACCTCCTCTCAAAAGTTTTTTTAAGTTTTTAAAGGAAGGCTGGGGATTTAGCTTAGCACAAAGGCCCTGAGTTCAACTCCCAGAGCCATAAGAAAGATGGGGGCAGGGGGAGAAAGGAGGAAGGAATTATCATCACTCCCTGATCAGCATGAACATTTAAAAATAAACAAGCAGGCGATTTTGGCCTTGGCCTGGCCATGAAAGAACAGTTTATAAACAGAAGAAGGGGACCAAACTTTTATGCTCCTCTCAGGCTCCCAGGGACTTTCTTTCCTGTGTGGCTGCTAGCTGTGTGAGGGTGTGATCCTGGGGCTGCAGGCAGGATACAAGCACTAAAGGTCACCACAGACACTGGTACAACCCATGTCTACAAGGAAACACTGTCTTGCTGGCCTTAGCAGTCCATGGATGCTCCCTTTTGGGTGTCCAACAGTGGAATGACAAGACGACCATGCCTGCCACAATTTAAAAGGAGGAAAGGCTTCGGGTGGCTTGTAGGCTCAGAGGTTTCAGTCCAGAGCTACTCGGCACTGTTCTTTCAGGGCTGGGGCGAGGCAGAACAACATGGTAAGTGGCACATGGTAGGGCAAAGCTGCTCATCTCATGGTAGCTGGGAAGCAAATAGAGAGGGGAAGGGCTGAAACCCTAATATCCTCTTTAAGGCCATGCCCCAATGGCCTAACTCCCTTCCACTAGGCACCACCTCCCAATAGCTGCATCAGCTGAGACCAAACTTTCAACACAGAAGCCTTTTGGGGGCATTTAAGATCCAACAACAATAGCCAGGTTCAGGAATCACTGACCAGATTGCCATGGTAGGAGGCTATCCCTGCATTTCATAGGTCTTATGTGTGAGTAACAATGACAAGACATCAGCAGAGACTCTCAGAAGATGTTATGGTCTATGCCTCAAGTATTCGCAGGTGGGCCTTCTAAGAAGTGACTGGATAATGGGATTATCCACTGATGCGTTTATAACTAAATGCAATGTTGGAAGACAAAGCCTGCTTAGAGGAGGTGGGTGGCTGGGGGTGTGGTGTAGAAATCTGTCTCCCTCCTCCTCCCTTGATCTCTCTCTCTCTCTCTCTCTCTCTCTCTCTCTCTCTCTCTCTCTCTCTCTCTCTCTCTCTCTCTCTCTCTCTCTCCCTTCTTGCTGCCATGCCATATACTGCTATGCCCCTCTACCTTGGAGCCAGTGAACTATGGACTGAAATCTCTACCAACTCTGGGTCAGAATAAACCTCTCCCCATTTAATTTGCAGGTGTCAAGTAGTGTGTCTCAGCAGCGAGAAAGTAATTAAGGCAGAGGGCACAGGGACATCCACCAAGACTATGCAGAACACCTCTAGGAACCCCTTTTGTGACACCTGGTAAGCCTGTGAGATTTCTCCTGGTAGCTCTCAGAGGACACTGGCTGGGGGGCTAGGAAACAGGCTGCCCCAGCCCAGGAAGACACAGGTCCCATCCCAATACTTCTGCTTTCTCTTGGCCTCTGTTTAATTAAGACAAGACCATTTCATACCACTCACAACAGTGGGAATAGTGCTTTCCAGCTTGAGGCTTCTGACACCCTGCATTGTGTTCGTGCACCTGCAAGGGGCATCCTGTGTGAATTGCCACTAGGAAATGGAGAACTGGCAGTGTAAGAGAAAATGCCCCCCCCCAGCCAGTATACTTCAGTGTGTTAGTTGCCCAGGTGATAGTTCCTGTTCCAGTTCTGGTTGCTTCTGTTTTTTAGAAACGGCTGCTCACTGTGATACATAGCTCATCACTATGATGCACACTGTATAAACCAATCCTCAACTGACAAACCATTCTGCTTCTGCACTTCTTCCTTGCTTATCCCATATAAGCCCTAGATAACCAGAGATCAGGGCCTGGTATTCTGAGAGTGATCCTAATTAGTGCCCATCAATGTAAATATATCTGCCTCCAAATCTTGGGTGTCATTTCAGTGTTTCTGCTTGCCACTGCATCTGGTGCACCAGCCAGGAAGACTGACCATGCTGATCTCTTTGGTAACTGGTCGTTTCCTTCACAGACAGAGCAAGGACTTCCCCAGATCCTGATGGGAAGGTGCACCCTCAAGATTTCTCGAATCCCTCAGAGATGTGGAGGAGGATTCCTGGCTTCCTGCTCAAATGGCTCACATCAGAGTCCAAAAGGAGGAGGATACAATCTGTCTGTCTGTCTGACTGCCTGACTCCAGTAAGACCCCTGGAGGCACCCCAGTTCGTCTGTCAGTCTTGCTCAACTTGAGTAGAATGGGAGTCTGATAAACTCTCATTAGTGAGGACCACCCTCCAGGGAAGGGTGTTAGGGTGTTTAACTATTGAGTGCCTGCTGAATGATTGTGTGAGTGAGAGCAACAGACTGCATAGGCTATAGGTTGCTCTGTCTGTGCACCAAGATCAGAAAGAGGGTGAGGTGGCTGACTGGGCCCTCAGCTGTGGTTCTGTGGCAATCAACATATGGCATAACAGAAGCCTTACACCTTCCCTAGCTAAGTCATGCCTAAGTCCCTGAGAGTAGTGCAGCCAGGTGGGCATCTGAGTGGTCTCTCTGAGGGGGCACCCAACCTTTGTTGCGCCATCATTCAAGGGTATACAATACACACATAGGAAGTCAGAGATGGGAAGTAATTAGTCAAAACCCACAATCCCTAACTGCAGGAAAAGGGCTTTCATGGAGTGAAAAATGAAACCAAGCCACTCCCTGCATCTCAAAGAAACAAGAGGCACATTCTTCCTGAGAATTCCACTTGGCACTTTTGAGGGCCACTACAGTTGCTGCCACCACTATAGCTTCACACCCCACTCCTGATTCATCTACTTCCAGCCAATTGAACTGGTTCTAGCCAGCCATTGCCTGCACTCAGCCATAGATGCCCTCCCCACTGAACCTTCTGCTTCATGGCTATACCTATCCTGGCCAGATGGTGTCACCTAACACCCACCCAAGATGATGGTCAGCAATTCCTTCTGAGTTCCACATTTTGACTGAGCAAAATTGGACTGTCAGCCCTGACGAATGTGTTGCCATGGCCTTTCCAAAGGTTGCCTCACCTAGAAACAACCTAGTTGAGCACTTCTCAAAGACATCAAATGGACAAAAAGTGCATCAACTACCATTACCCAGAAACCTGATTTTTTAAAAAAAGCCCCTAATGTCCATAAGAAAATCCAGTCTGACAGATGACCATACACTCTGGCTATGAGTTATAAGGAGTGTGGTCACTAAAAAAATAAATAAAAAGAAATTTCAACAGTTTCAATTTGGTCAGATGACAATCCTTTCATCAGTCTGATGGGCTCAGACAAGGCCAGCCAGGCTCCTTTCTTCAGCTGGGCCACTGGGAGCCCATAGTACCATCATCAGGGCAACTAGGACACTTGCCTCTCATTCCTTCTGCCAGGCACAAACTTGCAGCATGGGAGGACATCTCCTGTGAAAGCCAGTCCCCATACTGCTTCTGGGAAGAGGCCCCCCTCTTCAAGTTAGAAGCAACCATCTCCTTTGCACCAAACCAGTCAGCCTCCCTCTCGTTTAACCCTGTGCTTTCAACTTTGACTGTTCCCCAAGAGAAAGAAGACGTCTGCATCAGCCTGAGACAGATAAATGCAATCCTGAAGTTCTGAAAGCTCTCCTCCCAGAGGTCTGGGCCTGGCCATCAAGCATGCTGCCCCACCATAATCCTCGCTGCTGTCAGATGTCATGGGAAGCACAAACAGGCATCCAGCCACCCAGTAGTTTGAGACCCTGATAGACTGTTACTCACCTTGGACAAGATCTCCATGCCTTCAACAATACAGCCATCACCTTACATTCTGTGGTTCCTGACCCCTACACCCTTTTTGGACTGTTATTGAAGTACACAGGGTTTGGGAACTTCCCGCTATTTTCAGGGAGGCTCTGCCAACATATTTGTCTGCTCTGAGGCAGCCTGCTTTTCTGCTCCTTCCAGCTCCACGATTCTGTCTTTGTCCCCTGGGCCCTGAGATTGGGCCATTGACCACCTGTCTCTGGCTATGAAATTCCATCCCAGGGCAACCCCTATCTGTATCAAATGGTACGTCATATCACAAGAGACTCAGTTAGAAATTCAACCACATATCCAGAGGTTTAAAAACCACAAAATGTTTATATGCTATCAAACTGCTGAAACATACCTCTCCTGCCTGTAAAATCAGTTCAAGATCTCAGAGCTGCCAATGTTGCCACACCTGCTCTCCATGTATGTTGCCTCAGTCTTCTGCCACATATAGCCTGCTGGTACACCTCCCTGGACCTAAAGAATGCCTTCTTCTGCCTTCAGTTGGCTCCTGTCAGCCAGCCCCTCTTCAAAAAGACCCCAGTTCAGGACTCAAAAGTTAACTGACCTGGACTCAACCTCCCAGAGATTCAAAAACTTGCTTCCTTGCTAAAATATCTGGCAGAAACTGGTTTTAAAAAGCCCTGCAAATGTCTTGGATCTCCTGGCTTCTATAAAATTGGTATCCTTGAGTTCTCAAAATCAAGGATGCTTACTCAGAACATCAGCCCCTGGGAGTGCCCAGTGACCTACCTGTGCAAATACTCAGATCCAGTCACTAAGGGCTGCCTCCCCACTGTGTCTCCACACTTAAAAGACACTGTCCTTCTGATCAAGAATGCTGACAAGCTCACCTTTGACCAAAACCGAACTGTCCAGGTGCCACATGCTGTAGTGGGATAAACTGTTCCAAAAACTGTACCCCTGACAGATGCTGAGTACACCCTGTTTATGAGTGAAAATAGCCCTGTTAAGAATGAAATCCAACAGGCTAGGTATGGTGTGATCATCTTGGATAAAACTACTTTGACCAAAACTCTCCTGCAGGAATAATCTGCACAGCAAATTGATTCTTGCTGCTGTTTGGAAATCTGCCACCAACAACACAAAATAATCCAGGCCAGAGGCCTACGCCTCCTCTGGGGATCCAACTGACTAAAACATCAACCCCAGCCACCAGACCTGCCCCACTTTATGTTCTGCATGCTTAAACCATTGCACTGCACCCATACCTCTTTACAGAGCTCAGGCTTCCACATCTGTGTCACTGGGCCTGACTTCCCATTCCCATATTGAGAAGACAATAAAATTTTGTAGGGTCCTGTTATAAAATAATCATCCCTAGTATGGCCTACCCTGGATCACTGGAACAACAACAGGCCTGCATTTGTAGCAGAGGTAATTCAAAAACTTGATTACATGAAAACTACATACAGCATACAGGCCACAAAGCTCTAGAAAATTTTTTTAAAAACAGCTTATAACCAGTTAAAAGACCAGCTATATCTGTAGGCACTCCTGCAAATACATTTAACCCAGGAACATATTAACTACATCTACAAGTTTCAGAAAACCAGCCTTAGACCCATTGGAGAATTTACCTGGACAGCTCCTCTGAGGCTCACTGAGGAGACAATGCACTCAAAGCCCTGCTCTGGTCACTGTGGATGCTGGCCAGTCCATACAAGGCTGAAACCTGAGGACATTGTTCACAGGATTGCTCCATACCTGTTCGCCTGGATTTTTGTGTCTTTTTAGGCTGATTATCCCAGTCCCTGCTTCCTTGCTCCCCTGCTAAATGTGGTTTTTGTTAATGGACCTGGTTTCTGTTTACCCCAGTCTTTACTTGCCCACCCTCTGCTACCTGTGTTTTTTGCCTTAAATTCTATGGGTGGTTGCACCAAGAGAATAAAAAAAATCAGTCAAACACTTGACCAAGATTTGATGAGCATCCAAGACACACTGGACACTCTCCTAGATCAGATTCACCCCCTTACTACCTTGCCACAGCAATGCTATAGAACAGACAGGGCTCAATTATGGCTCTTCCTAAAAACAATTTAGGGAAAAGCTCTATAACAAGATCATCTCAGGGAGCTTGGCTATGGCCCATCCTAGGTCACTGACAATCCTGTTACTGCTTGTAGTTGGGCCTTGTCTCAGAAGGTCTCATGTAATATGCCCAGCAAAGATTTGCTAGAGAAACTAAAGGGTCGGGGAAAAACATAGTAGAAAATGCCCCCCTCTGGCCGGTATGCTTCAGTTACCCAGGTAACAGTTCCTGTTCCAGATCTGGTTGCTCCTGTCTCTTAGAAACAGCTGGTCACTGTGATGTACACTGTATAAACCAATCCTCAATTGACAAGCCATTCTGCCTCTGTACTTCCTGCTTACTTATCCCATTTAAGCCCTAGAGCTCCAGAGATCATTGCCTGATATTCTGAGAATGATCCTAATCAGTGTCCATTGATGTAAATAAATCTGCCTCCAAATTCTGGATGTCATTTTGGTGTTTCTGCTTGCTGCTGCAGCAGCACAAAATAGGGAGGGGGTACCTGCTCCAACTCTTCTTCAACAACCCTCCTTCTCCTACCCCTTCCAGTCCTACCAGAAGATTCTGGTTCCCTCCCATGACATGAGGTAAATGGTAGTGCTTCATTCATTTGTCCATGTATGCAGCCAGGGTTTGTTAAGTTCATGCTGCGTGCCAGGCACTGAGAATACAGCAGAAAATAAAATTAAAAAAAAAAACCAACCAATCCACAATACCAACAAAAATCCTTGCATTTTTGTACCATGCATTCTAGCTTGGGAGACAGAAAGTGAATAAATAATTACATGTAAAGTTGGAGAAGTGCCAGCAAGAAAATGAAAACAGAGAAGGGAGACACAGAGCACCAGGAGTGGTGGAAATTTCCAGGGAAAGCCTGGCTGAAGTCACTTTTGAGCAAAGATGAGGAAGTGGGAAAACAATCACGGGCAATGCAGGAGGCAGTGATCCTGGAGAAGCTTGGTGGTAGCTGACTCTGCCACAAAGGCGACAAAGAGATCTGAGAGGAGTGTCAACATCACTCACTGCTGCTTGGCTGGAAGGATGGGCCCAGTCTGTCTCTTGCCTTCCACCCACTACACTCAGCACCCACTCCATGCTCCTGTCTGACAGATCCTCATCTTCCCTGACTTTTCTGACTCTTTCCTGGCCATACAGGGGAAAGAAATTCCCAACATGCTAGATGTCTGAAATACCAAGTTCACATTCTCTAAAATCAAGGAGAGAATTCTAGGGACAAGGGAGGTTAAGAGTAGGAAGAATTTATTGAGAGAAAGCAAGCTTCTGTCTGAGAGGAACAGAAGGTGGCCTGGAAAAAGGGCTACTTGCCAACCCTGCTTCTTAAGGGCATCTATGAGGAAAGCCATGAAGGGAAGCACATATAATCAATCAATAAGATTACAGTTTTAGTCACTTGGGTATAATGATCCAGTGGAAAATCACAAGGTTGGTGTGAAGTGGGCAAGACTGTGGTGAACCAATAGGTTATAGAAAGTACAGTCACTTGGGTAATATTGATTAAATGGGGATAGAGGCCAGGCGTGGTGGTGCACGCCTGTAACCCCAGCACTCAGGAGGCTGAGGCAGAAGAATCATTGAGAGTTTGAAACCAGCCTGGGCTACAAAGTGAGCTCAAGGCTAGCTTGAACTGCATAGTGAGACTCTGTCTCAAAAAATCAAAATAAAAAATAAATGGGGATGGAATTGGGAAGCAGGTCACAGAGTAAGCACAACAGGCCATACAAGGACCTTCCTGGGAGTGGGGACTGAGGTTTGCTCCTCCACCCCAAGGGGACTGATGCATACTTAAGATTATCAAGCGCTGCTGTTCATCCCTAGAGAAGTATACGGGGGAGTTCTTTTGCTTGAAGCCTGGCCTCAGTGAAGGCGCCTCCAGCCACAGCTGTCTTCCAACTGTGGACCCAGCCCTGTTTGACAGCCTATAATATTTCTGCCTCACTTAGCTGTCTCTAATACTAGTTCCTCATGCTTCCCTCTCCTGTCCCAGGAAGCCAAATCCACCTCCATCTGGGGTGAGCTACTTCACCCCTCTCACCTTCGTAATGATGATGAGGATGTCATGGGGCTCACGCTGGTGCTGCCCAGGCTTGCTCCTAACCGTGCTGCATCGCAGTGACCTCGGTGTGGGCGACTCCACAGAGGCCCAGGGCACGTTGGGCAGCACCCTCGAGCTGGGTGCTGGGTGCTGGGCCTCACGGGACACAGATGATGGGACTCCAACCCTCTCCCCCAAGAAGGTGCACAGGGCTTCCCAATGTCACTCCGCAGAGAAGGCTGCTGACACCGGGGTCTCTTGCAGCCTGTGCATGTCAGCTGCAGGGGCAGCACCATCCGCTTGGAGCCCCACCTCACTCGGGAGCTGTCCAGTACTCGGGGGATGTACTTAGCCTCTCTGAGCCTCCACTTCTCGTCCATGAGCCCGTGTGACTTTAACAATGATCGGGCAGAGAACCTCCTCTAGGTCAACCTTCCCATAAGTGCTCAAAGGAGTGTCGATGCATTTCCAAAAGATGCTGCAGCCTGAAAATGACTGTCCCACAGCTCTTGGGACCTCAGCCCAGAGGGCAGGAAGGGATGCACAAAGGAGCAAGACGGAAAGTGTCAATTCCCCAAGACGAACATATTTATTTCATAGCACAAGTACACACTAATAAAAAGAAGGAAACAGTTAGAGGACATAGAGAAAACAAAAAGATACCTTACCTTCTTTAGACCACAAGGGTAGATAAGTTTGAGTCCTCTGACTTTAGCTTGAGGTCTCCAGCCTTTGTGGGGAGACCAGCTTTTTAGGTGGGCAGTGGCTGGCTCCTAGGAATGCCATCTTGCACTCCCCAAGATTTGGCTTTGGGGGTCTGCAGCAAATGCTGTTGCAGTGTGTGTGGATTCAAGGGAGCAAGTATGTGTGTGTGTGTGAGTGTGTCCGACGTGGTGGCCTGCACCTTCCCGGAGCAGGTTGAGGGAGGCTGCCCCCCTCCCAAGTCCTGGCAGGAGATTCACAGTCTGTGAGCCAAGAGGCTGTCTGAGGCTGTCTGGGGTGGTGCCAAGGGATGGGCGAGACAGCAGAGAACAAGCACCGGGGCCATTTTCTTTTGTGAAAGATCTTCATTTCCACACTAATTGCAATTTCAGAACGGCCTGGGTTTCAGACGGCCCTGTTCGCTGCGTCAGACTGGCAAAGTCTTCCTTGGCTTGCTGCCTCTGCCTCTGTTTTCTTGGCCACACGTGGCCAGTCCCAAACTGACAGGGAGAAACACAACTCTCCAAATTGTCTGGGTTATTATGGAGGTTGGGACAGAACCCAAACAGGCTTCGGCTGCTGCAAACACCGACCTGACACAGCACCTCTCGACCTTTCTGTTTCCCCTTCACTCCTGTTGGCTGACTGGTCAGGTTTGAATCTTCCACCTCCCACAGGCTTGCGTGTGGAAGGCTCCATTGCCCTAGGTGGCCCTAGGCAGGGCCTTGTGGAAGGAAGTCAGCCCCAGAAGTTAGGCGTGCCCCAGAGGGGAACCTGGGACCCCGTGCCCTTCCTGTTCCACGCTGCCAGGAGAACAGTTTTGTTCCTCTGCTCCTTCCCTACGTGATGTGCTGCTCCCAAGCAACAGAGCCAGCCCGGCACCGAGTCTTGCTTACTTTCACTGAGACACAGCACCCAACACCTATAGTTTCTAGGAGAAACCGTTCATATTGCCCTCCAGGGTCAGTCTACGGACAGCAGACTCCAAAGCAGAAGCCATGTGGGAGAAGGGGCCAGCAGAGGAAAAGCGCACAGCCGTGGCAGACAGGGAGCGCGGAGAAGGGAGGGCAGGGACAAGAACACACCCGGCCAGCGGGCCCAGGGAACACCTCTATCCAGACCCCACCGCCTAGCAGCACGTTCAGCTCTGAGCTCTTCGGATGGATGGATCCACTGAGGAGCACAGTGCTGCACGTCCAAACACAGGAGTGTCCAGAGGATAGTTTCATCTAAGCCATAACACACAGAACCTCTGAAACCAGGAGCCGAACTAGCCCTGTCTCTTTGTGAGTTTTCTCAGGTGTTTTGTCACAGCAGTTGAAAGCTAACACAGACTACAAATATATTGCATTTTCCTCGGGCTTCTCCCAGCTGCTGCACAAACCAAGTAGCTCAGGAAGGCCAGAGCTGCTGGGTTTTTTGCAGGACAGGCAGGTCCTGTGGGACCTGCAGATCCAGCCCAGGCCTCCCTCTGAAAGGCAAGGGCAGTCAAGGGCCTGGACATTGGAGTGGGGAGACAAGGCGGGGAGGGGCTCTGACGGCTGCCCAGAGGTGCGTAGGGGGGACTGTGGATGCTCCAGCAGCACAGGCCTTTGACAGATTGGTTTCATTAGAGCTGCTTCCCAGACAGGTCTAAAGGCCGAGGGTTCACATGATTAGTACTTAGGGTGAAATTGGGAACCATTTCAGGGCTCGGCACGAGTGTGGGCCTGGGAGGTGGTTCCATTCACTGAGGGGCTCACTAACGCCTCTGAGAAGACTCCTCGGGTGTTTCAAAGGAGTTCGTTTCCTACTTGGTGCGCCTCGTAGCTGGTCCACTTGTTGACAGCTAAGGGGAAAAAACGCAATTGTTTGAAACTATGAAGGGAAAAAGAAAGCCACCCTGCGGAGGCTGCGGACTGGCTCACGACAGCCGCCCTCGCTCTTTCAAGTAGGGGGAGTCTGCTTACACTACAAAGCGTAAGCGTTTCTACCAGCTTTGCGGATCCTGGCTGTCGGGACACAGCAGGGAAACCACACCACGAAGGCGGCTGGGCTTCCGGGCAGGAGACGGTGAAGCCTGGCCTGGTCCTGGGACCCGGGCGCCGCCGCGACCCTCATCGCTGCCCGCACCCATGGCCAGCCGGGCGACCCCACCTCGCGGGTGCGCAGAGGCGGGCTGGGTCACTGGAGCAGGCGGGCCGCCCCTGAGCCGAGGGCGCCCGAGCCGGGTCCTCGCTCTATGAGGCCGCCCCACCGCGGCCCAGCCCGTGCCCCGCGTCAGGCCGGGTGCAGGCCGCCCCGCCGCCTCGGTGGGACGCAGAAAGCGGCTTCCTCAGGGGCACCATCCGTCAAAGTCCTGCTGCTGACCGGAAACCTCGCCCGTATACTATAACGCGTGGAGACCGTCCAGGGACAGATCTCGGCAGGGACCGGATGGGGCCTTGGCTGCCCAGCCTCCGCCTCGCCTCGCCTCCCCCGGTCGGGGCGGGGCATCCCTGGTGCGTATTGATCGGGCACGCCGCGCGCGGTAACCACGACGACCGTGCGGTCCTGACCCCGCCCCGCCCCGGGAGCCCCGCCTCCCCACGCTCCCCATTGGTCATCGGCTCCGGGGCTTCCCGAAGCCACCAATCATCGTCCGCGTTTCCTACAAAGGCTGGAGAAACGCCTCGGCGAAAGCCAAGCTCTGCGGGGAAACCCGGCTAGTGGCTTGAGGTTAAGGTGAACTCCCATCCAAGAGACGAAACGCGGACGGCATTACCTAATCGTGTACTCTTACGGGAGCACTACAACAGCCCAGGCGGCCGCTAATAACCGGCTGTGGTCGGTTCCCGTGACGAAAAGCCACCAGACTGGGCTCATCCTGGATATCTATGGAGACTCTTGCAGGCTCCATCATTTCCTAAAACGTCGCTTCCCATTGGAGAAGGTACCTTTCTTCAGCTTAAAAAGGACTGGATAGTTCGTCTGGATCCTTCAGGATCCAAACTTCTGAATCACGTTCTGGAAGCCAACGTTGTTTTAGCATTCAGGCCTGAAATTTAAAGCACCGAATGGGAGGCTGGCTTGACTTTGTCGTTGTTGGGTCTTTCTTTTCTTCCTGTGCCTCTGTCTGCAGAGAACTAACTGTCTCATTCCCCTGTGCCGCAGCCGGGTGAAGATCGATAGGGGCTTCATCTGCAGGGGAGATGAATTTCCCAACTAACCGCCGGAGATCAGGAGGCCTCTGGGCCAGGACTAATATACAACTGTCAGATGGCAGGCCCCCAGGGGCCATAGATAATCCAGCCCAACCCCTTGGTTTGTGCAATGAAGATAGGTGCGCAAGGCCACCGCTGTCAAGAGCCTGGGTGGAAATTAGTGCTCTTTCTGCTACACCGTGCTGGGCAGCTCTGCTGCTTGTTTTTCTTGGGCATTCCGGGTCTGCCTTTCTCCTGCCTCTTGTTCCTCCTCTCACGATGTCCAGTAACAGTGTGCACATCCAGCCCTCAGAACCTAGGAGGCTAGCACCACAGTGAATTTTCGGATCCTAGTAAAGATGGTTTCCTTGACAAAAACTGAGTCAACTTGGCCACAGTATGAAGTGCTGACGAACACGGGTGCCACGTGCAGGCTGTGACTCTCAGGATTTACAGCCCATTTCACAAACTCAAAGCCTTGAGGAGCGCTGTGGTGAAGCATTTGGTCAGCAGTGGCATGACTGATGGCCCCGATTCTCTTGGCGACCCAAGCCCACAACACAGAATCCACTAAGCTTGGTGTCTGTAAGACTTGCAGCCACCAGGAATAGATTTTCTCATTTCACCAAAACCACAGCTGACCCGTATCTTGGGCAGCATCATTGGACTCTTGAGGTGCAGGAATTTGCCAAGTTCACAAAGAATCATTGCCCTTGGACAGCTTGTGATGTGATTGGCCAGGCAGAGCCCTGTACTAAAGCATAACCAAGACAAGTCTACCTAAAGGGTTCCTGTCACTGCCTAGTCAGTCAGTGGGTACAAATAAGGTCATGTCCATATTAATGTCCAGGTTTGGATTATTCGAGTCCCCACCAACAAAACTTCAGAGCCTTGGTGTCTCCTCCTGGGTTCCTCCTCCAAGGCCTGGAAAGCCACTAAGGCGTCACTTCCCCATGGCCACGATGGCTCTGTCCCACACGGTGAGGGTCCCGGTCTCTGTGAGCTGTTTCTTGGGAGCCCCATGTCTGATGAACTCTGAAATGCAGTCCAAATGCAAAAGGCACAGTGGGTTCTGTGCAGTGTCTTGGGCAACAGGCCAGTCCTGGTTCTTTTCCTAGCGGAGGAATGGTGAACACAGCAGCCATGTTGTTCACTTTTAAGACAAAAGACATGAATGCATGTGTTGTTTTTTCTAAATTAAAACCTCAGTATTCAGGTTTAATTGCAGTGTCCGCACTTTGTGGTACATAATTGGGCTTGGGGTTGCAGTTTGGGTACTCATCTTTAGGGTTCACCGCCACTGCCCCAGGGCCAGCTCTTTTCTCTGTGCTTCTGGGGGACTCTGCTGTTACCTCAGTCCTGCTAAGGATTTGAAAAAACAAAAACAGCTAAAAAGCACTTGATGCATTTCTTTCCACCTTTCAGGACAAAGTCCAAAATCTTTTTCCACCTTGCCCAAAGCAAAGCCTCCTCTATCCTTAACTGGCACCAATGCTTTGAGCACCCACTCTGTGCTGACACTAGGGGTGTGGTGCCAGGTGAGACCAGCAAGACCGGAGCCAACCTCCACAGAGCCTGCAGACCCCAAGCGGTCATGAGAGCAGCAAGCAGATGCCCAGCACAGAACAGCACACGGCCTCCAAGTTGGAAGTGAAGGGACCTCAGGAAGGATGTATGGTCAGAGCAAGTGGAGAGGTGGGAGGAGGTGAAGTTGGAGAGAAAGGCATGGCCAGATCTCCCAGTGCCTTGTCATCCACTGTGGGAGTTGGAAATTGATTTGAAGTACAGTGAGAATTCACTGCAGGGTTGGAAGCAGGGGAGAGGCATGGCCTGTTGACCTGCATAAACAAAACTGTGGCCGCTGGGTGGCTAGTGCACGGCAGCATTATTTAGAGGAATCTTCAAGGCCTGAGGGGATCCATTGTATTGTCTTGGGAAGATGTTCGCCCTTCTGGACTTTACCCTTCCCAACACAGGGACATTGGTACTGGTTATCCCACTCAGGCTGGCTTGAGGTATAATTGATTTTTGGACTACAAGTTTACAAGTAAGTCTCTTATGACCTCAGAACAAACCAGTTCTCCCAGAACCTCTGATTGACTGGGTGAAATTGAGTTTCTAGTCATACAAAGCTGGGAGCTAGATTCTGACCGAAGTCCTGTCCAACTGTCAGGTCCTGCAGGCAGTAGGTCAGAGCCAGAGACTTCTCCAACCCTTCTGAGCTGCAGTTGAACACCTACACTGAGCCATTTTTGCATCTGTTGGGTGGATGGAGGGATGGATGAACGAACAAATGATAGATAGATGACTGCCAATTGGGTAGCTGAATGTAGGGTAGATGTGAAAGCACTAGAAGATACGCACTGGAGAGGAGGGAAGAGAATGGAGATGGAGAAGGGGAGAAAAGAAGGATAAAGAAATGAAGAAGAAGAAAGAAGATGAAGAAAGCGGAGGGAAGGAGGAGAAGAGGAGAGAAAATAAATGGAGAGGTAGAGAAGGCCCCAAGGAGAGGGAAGGGGCAGATCATGGTACCATCGATGGGACACAACATCCCTGAGTCCTTTGCTCCTGGAAAGCAAATACAGCCATTTCTTCACATGTCACAGTGCCATTCACTGCTGTCTGTCAAACAGACTTAACGCCTTTCCAAAATTCTCCTCCAGGATGGGATGGGCTTAGGAGGACCCAACAAGAAAGAAGGCAGGTGTGAAGCTGCCTAAACATTAGTTGGGATTTCCTGTGGGGCCAGAGGCACAAGTGGAAGCACAATACCGTCACTCCCGCTTCCGACCCCAAGGCCCCACTCTGCACAAACATAGGGTATCTGCTGCCAGCATGGTAAGGGCAAAAGGCCCCGTGGCCCCGGCATCACCCCCCACGCCCATGTGCCCTGCGTTCCGAGACATAATGAGACGGTTTATCCTTTGGTGAGTGCAGAGCTGACAAGCACAACCAGGAGGGAAAAGAGTGAACAACGGTCTATCTCACAGCAAGTGGGATGCACAGGAGATAGTGCTTCAAACAGTATGTCTCTGGACAGAGAAAATAAGGGGCTTCCATTGGGGAAACTCATGCATATTCATAAAGGAATGCTGCCCATCACATGTGAAGGGCAGGCATGTTCCTGATCATACCCAGTTCATGGTCACATGCATGTGCAAAAACTAGTGGAAAGGAACACCTTGTGAGCAGAGAATTTAATATTACATTAAGCAGGGTTTTACCCTAGATTACCTAAAATAGAGCGCCTGTGATTTGGGCGGATTCCTTTTAAGTTCTTCTGGAGGACCTCATCTGAAACAAACACGCAACTCAGAAGGCAGGGGAACGGTGATTAAAGAGAGAGCAAGCCCTCGCTGTCCCTGCATAGATGGTCCCCCTAGAAGCACCAGATTAGGAGCTCAGTGCCTCTGTGAGGTTAACACCTTCCACTGGAACAGCTCAACTTTCAAGACCAAAGTTTGAATTCCTGTGTCAGACCAGCTGGTCACTTAGCAGTGCTCTAATAGACTGGAACTCCAGATGGAAAATTATGTGATTAAAAAAAAAAACACAAAACAAAAACCAGTGTTCCTACTGAAAGGTAACAAGAAATGGAGAACAAAATGTCACCATGTTGCTGAGAGTTACCACTGCTTAGGGAATCTGGCTTTCCTGATTCAAGTGGGAAGCTCTTCTCTGCTCTTTTAGGAAAAAGCAAGAAACAAAGTAGTAGAACTTGGTGCTGGACCTGAAAACGTTCTGCAAGGAGCTGCCTTGTTCTCCTGCAAGGTTTCCTGTGGAGACAGATGCTTTCCACATGGCCCAGGGGGCAGGGCTTCTTTCCACTGGCTTTTGATCCTTGAACACTGCAGCGCGTAAACAATCAACATTCCACAAAGAGTCTACCAGGTCTGTTTGTTAGTATGTTTTCCTTCTTTTATTTTTAAAATAAATAAAAGAGTCTTCCGGAACCAGAAATCCCTCCCTGACCTCCCACCCCAGCTGAGTGGGATGAGCATTTCTCCACACCACCCTATGCCCAGCCAACACCCACTGGTGGCAAACCACAGCCACCAGCCCCAGGAAGTTCACTCTTGCCAGAAAGAAGGACCTGAGACTTAGGCTGCCCCAGTGGCCCTGGCCTGTGGCAGACAGGCTTTGCGTCTAAAACCAATCATCCCTGTGGCCCCTGGGTTTCAAGACAGGCCAAGTACTTGATGAAATTGGATCAAAGCAAACCCAAGAGCTGGGGAAGCACCTGCGTGGCTGCTGCTGGACACGGCAGTTATCACAGCCTCTCTGCGGGAAAACTGTACCACATGAGTAAGTAAATATAAAAATAAGCACACTACAACTAGACACGCTCACGTACAGGATCTCCCCCAGGAAATAAGTGGAAATGACTTACACACACATTTCCTACATCATTTTAAAGAGTTTTTTTAAAAGGCGAGGGAGGACTAACCTAAGTAATTAACGATAAGAGATTAAGTAATCTCTTGTACTTTGACAGCTGTGACATAGTCCTACCAAAACTATCATGTGACCTAATAAATTAATAAATATTTATTACAAGTTACATATGGGTACTATTGAGCCAAAATATGTGCATGATTAAACCCACACTGTGGTCATTGTAAACAATGTCTTAAATTTATTTTATTCATCTATACAACAAAAATATTTTGGCATAGAGCAATGTGATTTTGAATGTCTTCAATTATTTGTTAAACTCTTAGGTCAATATTTTGTAATACAATTGAAAATTCAATATATTTTTATCCTTGGTTATGATAGCTGCCATAATTAAAAATAACCTTCTATAATAACAGATAATATAATAGCATAATGAGTATATAGTACTACATCAAGATATTAATTTTAACTTTCACATATTAAGTATATTGAAGTTAGCCTAAGTAAAACCCTATTTCTATGGTATTAATCATAGGTCTTACTTCCTTTTATACTTTAAACAAATGCTTCCAAAACACTAACATTTCTACTGGCAGATCTTGTAACAAGAAACAAAATGCTGTGTCCACATTTCGAGCTGAACTAATGTGATGGTTTTCATATACGTTGTTGCTGGACCTTTTCTAGCAATAAAACCATCACACTGGAAATCAAAACACTCTCAGTGTTTCTTTCAAAAGGTCTTGTCTTACCATTTGTTATTGAATGTCACCATAGCCTGCGGGACAGATTCCAAGTGTTGTTGTTGTTTTTGAGACAGGGTCTCACTATGTAGCTCAGGCTGCCCCTGAACTCACTATTGTAGTCCAGGCTGGCCTTGAACTTGTGGCAATCCTCTTGTCTCAGGCTCCCAAGTGCTGAGATTACAGGCATGCACCACCACGCCCAGACCAGATGTATTTTTATATATATCCAACCTTTGTGTAGATAACAATTTTTTTACTCATCCTTTATGTTTTTAAAAATATTATAAAAGTTTTATGCTATATTAAAAGCTCTGTTTTAGAAACAACTACATCACTGATATTCAGGGTAGAACTTGGCCCTTGCAACTTTTAATTCTTTACCACAGTAAGGAACATATTTCAAGCATGGTATAAATTATTAGACCATATTTGTTGAGCACTTGCTGTATGATTGGTGCCGCTTAAATACTTCAAGCATATTAGTTTATTTAATTTTCCAAACCATCCCTCAAGTGGATATAATTACTGTCCCCACTTCATAAGCAATGAAACTGAGGCACAGGGCAGTTACATGCTGTGGCCTAGATACCAGGGCTTCACATGTTGACATTTGATCCCCATTCTGAGGTATTAAGAAGTGATCTGGGTATGGTGTTTAGAGGTGGGGCTCTGGCAGGTGGCTAAGATAGACAAGGTCACTATGATTGGGTCCTCGTAGCTTTGTAAGAATAGAAAGAGGCCAGACAATACGTATATGTGCCAGCTTGCCATGTGATACCCTGTGCCCCTCAGGACAGCCAGCAAGAAGTCTGTCACCAGATGTGACTTTGCACCTTGACTTTGCACCTCCAGAATCATAAGCCAAGCTAAATCTTTTTACTTTATAAAGCATTCAGCATCAATATTTTATCATAGTAACAGAAAATGGACTCATAAATTTAGGTAACTCATCCACAGTCACGGACCTAGGAACCAGCAGTGCTATAACTGGAACCATGACACTGGGTCTGGCAACCCTGTTATTGTGTGACACTGGCAGCTCTGTTATGAAGCACAAGAATCTTATTATTGCAGTCAAAGCCAATGCTCTGGCTGCACTATGTCTGCATTTTTTAAGCTGTTTGCTACAGTCTGGTTCTGAAATATATCCCAAAACCATATGTTAAAGGCTTGATCGCCAGAGTGGCACTACTGGGGAGTGGTAGAAACTTTCAGAGGTGGGCCATACTACACCCTTGAATGGAACTGTGGCATCCCAGCTCTTTTGCTTCCTGGCCTCATGTGGGACCGACTGAGCACTCCTGCCACAATGGGCTAGCTCACCACAGGCCCAAGGAAGTGGAGCCAGTCATAGACTGGCACCTCCCAAGCTATAAGCCAAAGTAAATCTTCTGTCTTTATAAGGTGGCCATGTCAGGTACTTTGTTATAGTGATGGAAAGCTAAGTAACCCCCACTATGAAAGACACATTCATTACTGAGAATATGCCTCCTTCTATTATAGTTGAGAGCTGGATTGTTTCCCCAAAGAGTCATGTGTTTGGAAGGTGGCTAGACATGGGCGCTACACACGTCAGTGGATCGGCCCACGAATGGGCTCACAGCTGATGCGCTGTTGGGGCATGGCTGGGGAGGCAGGTCACTGGGGCATGACTGGAAGGGCGCAGCTCCTTCCCAGGATCCTCCCTTCACTCTCTGCTTCCTGGCCGCCATGGTGGGAGCAGCTCTCCTCCACCAGACCCTCTCCACGTCCTGCCTGCCAGGGAGCCTGCAGACGACGGGCTGAAAATAAGAACCGAAGTAAACCTCTCCCTCTTCACACTGTGCGCCAGGTACAGTGCCTCCGCCATGAGGAAAGTGACTGTGACACGTCCATCGCCCCTTGTGGCAGCTTACAAAAGCATACTTGTGTGTGCCATTTTTAAAACAGAATTCAGCAACTGTAATAACTGAACACTGTTGGAAAAATATATATTCTCATCCAACCATATGGCAAAATCCCCACACTGCACTATGTATTCTAATATTTGTTTCTTCACATATTTAGCAACTCCTTTCTATGTATCTTACCCATAGATGGTATTTTACCCATAATGGTATTTTACGAAAAAAGGCTACATTTAAATCCATTCTCATATTCTTTCCATGTGTCTTTGTGGGCAGCTTTACCACTGCATATAGCTTCTAAGCCTCTAAGTATTTATTATGAGCTTAGTAAAAGCGGCTAAGTGCTGAAGGGTTGCACGACTTCAGACACTCGCGGGGAAGTGCTGCAGCTTGTCTCTGCGTTCTCCATGTGCCCTATTCTATCATCTCCCTACACTGACATGCGAATTCTCTTATTTCTCCAGGTACGATGCACACGGAGTGCGAGGTCACTGACCCACATAGTCTTCTCAAGACACTCACACACTTGTGGCTGACTTCTCAGATCCAATTGTACTGCTTTTTACTTTTACCCTAAATTACAGCAAGCTCATACTGGAAGCTAAAGAAGAATCCCTGCCACCATTTTTACGTTCTCTCATGCTCTGCATTTTCATTGTGAGAAGCTTTTAAAGCCATCTGGTTGTTTTGTGAGGTTATTAGTTAAAAGGATATAATCTGGAATTCCCTTTACCAAACACATAGAAACTGCATTAAATTACAACTTGCTAAAAGCAAACAAAGCCATGAAGACAACATTATGAAACTCTCTCTCTTCCCTGGACCCCTCAGACCCAGATGCATGACTGGTCATAGTACTAGGGCAAGTCCAGGAGTTAGAATATCAGTAAAAGTTAGTTTATTTCTTATTTTTGAACAAAAATAAATGTGAGATAAGTTTGTAATATTTTCTTTCCTTGTTCCTTGGGACCCCTGTATTTTGGGGACCATAAGGGCACACTTTGTGGCCATTATAAGTTGTATTACCCAGGGCTGGGGGCCTGGCCCAGACACTGGGTGTGTCTAGCATAAGCAAGGCCCTAGGTTTTACTCCGTGCCAGAAATTTTTAAAGATATGTACATGATGAAAAATTTTATGTAAGGACATGGGAAAACATTTACCATATATTGAATAGTAAGAGTCAGGTTCAAGAATGAAATATTTAAGAAATTCTATTTTTCAAAAGAAGAGGTTCTATTTATCAAAAAGTATACACACATACATACACATGTAACATTTATTCATATAAATTCCAGGAGGCAAATTAAAATGTTTAAAAATGTCACTTCTCTATCATCACCTGTGCCAGTTGTCTTAGTCACTTCCCTGCTCATCACTGGGACAAATGCCTAACACCCCTGCTAAAGGAGAGAAGTGCTTTTGGCTCACATTTCAGAAGTGTTCACCCTTACATGGTCACAGCATGGTAGAAGGGCCTGGCCACAGAAAGCTGCTCACATCACGGCAGGAAGGAAGCAGAGCGAGAGAAGGGCGGAGCCAGGGAGGGAGATGCACTCCTCCAGGTCATGCCCCCAGTGACCCTCTGCTTCTGACAGGCGCCCAGGTGAACAGCAAGTCAGCTCTAAGCCCCATCTCCCAGTCCTCTTTCCAAAGCCCCGCTTCTGAGTACATGAGGTTCTCGGGGGACGTCTGGATAGAAACCATATCAACAGCCCAGCATTACGTATCAGTCCATTCTCTACTGATAGAATGAGACAGGTGAGGCTAATTACTTTAAAAAGAAAATCTATTTACCCTGGAGACTGAAAGTCTAATTTCAGACAACCCCACTGGTTCAGCCTCTGGTAAGGCCTCGTGGCAGTTGACATCACAACAGCCAAAGGAATGTACAGAAAGGGCACGTGGCGAGATGAGAAACCAGAGGGACTCAGGGACCAGGTTTGCTCTTTTATAACAACCTATTGAACCCACATGTGTCTGGACTTGTGGCAGGTCTGTGGGTAATTTTAGGGTTGGCATGAACCCTTGTCCCAAGGTGCATTCCAGCATCTGCAGTTAAGGGGCACACAGGTCTAGGCCAACAGACAGAGGGCAGGGACCTGAAACCAAAGCCAACAAGAATGCAGATGAGCAGGACTTCCTGGCACCTACCCACCTGCCTGTGCCACTTCACTTCACACCCAGGGTCTGAACAAATGGTGTCAGATCTTCTCCAACACTGGGTAGGGGACGAGGACGGAGCCTCTGAGATTTGAAGAGGGGGCACTTCTAGGGAAGGGAAGGGAGATGGGGGTCTGGCAGGGCCATTTCTGATCCCCAAGTGTTTGAGGAACCCACTGTGGCCAAACCTCCAGCTCCCTCTGCCTCCAGAGTGCAGTCCCCTGTGGCCAGGGGCTTCCAACATAGGAGCTCACACTTGAGCACGCCTAGGCATGGGTACACATGTGCTACAGCATGTGTGAATGTGTGTATGTGCCAGGCTGTGTGTTGGGGAAATAGATTCTCATGAGCCCCGAGTTGAGGATTATGCTCCAGTTGGAGGCCCCGGAGGCCAAACGTGCTCTGTACTCCTGCCAACATTGAGGCCGCTGGCTAACGCAGCCTGTTTTATGGATGAGCAGGAAAGCCCCACGCAAATTTAAGAGGCCACCTGGAGAGTTGATTATGATTTTTAAGAGCTAATACCGCCACCCACGACTCCCTGTTTACGAATGGTCTTTGCTCACCATTGCTATCATAAACTGTGTGCAAGACACTGTGTATTCATGGGCCACCCAACAGCACTTGGTGGGCAGCGGACAGTCGGCACTAACCAAGGTGCTGGGAGGAGACAGGGCCCCAGGGCTGCTGGATGAGATGAGAGCTGAGACCAAACAAAGGCAGAGCAGGCAGCTGCTCCTGCACGCAGCTGCTTGGCGGCGGCCTATTGAAGGTGACAGATCCCGTTAAGTTATGCAGCCGGGCGCACACAGAGAGGCATGGCCTGTAAATCAACAACAGGCGCACAGCTTTGGGAAGGCTCCTGCAAGCCTGGGATGCAAACATGCTCTCGGCCTGGGTAAAGAGGACTGGAAAGAAGGAAGAAAGGGGTCTGAGGCCACCTTACAAGAAAACACAAGCCTCGGGTGTGGGGCAAGACTCCCTCCAGACCCCAGGGAGCCTGACTGACTGGAGAAGATGTCTCACAGAGGGCTTGACAGCCACGGTGAGAATCAGCCCCAGTCTCTGCAGCCTCAGGAAACATGTATGACTTCCCAAGTGCCCCTGTGGAGTCATCTGTGAAGCTGGGTGCAGGATGAGCATATCCCAGCCGCCCTCTCAAATCTCACAGCTGTGCAGAACGGCTGGCAAGTCTAAGGAAGACCATCCAGCCACAAGTCCCTTCCCTCAGGTTGTAAATGAGGAAAGAGTCTGAGCTCCTTAGCAGCCACCACCTTGCCCAAAGGCCATGGCAATGGTAAGAGCACAATCCAAGCCTCTTGGTATTCAGCCCAGAGCTCAGTGCCACAACTGAGCGGGTCAGGGTTCTGTTTTGTGGCCAGTTTCTGAAACGTTACTTGCTCTCTAACATGGAACCTCATGGTTCATAGCTGAAAACAGTGATAAGTGGTGAAAGAAGCAAAGCCTTCACACCAACTCTCAAGCTGTGCTTCAGTCCCCACCTCCCCCGCCCATACCCACAGCAGACAAAGGCAGGAATTAATCACTATTACTCGCTGAGCAGCTCCGTGCTGCAGACGTGGCCTGGATGCTCTGCCTCAGTGAGATGAACAACCACCATGGTCCTGCATTCCAGGACTACGGAAACAAAGGGAGAGCAGAGGGGCAGGGAAGGAGAGATTGTGACAGGGCAGAATCGCACCAAGTCTGCAGCTCCCGTGGCCTCGCTTCAGCCTGGCGTCAGCCCTTGATAGGTTTGTCTGTATATTTGCAACACTGAAAAGTCGTAAGATCTCACACGCTGGGAGCAGTCTGCTCCCTTAAGACAAAAATCTTCTTGGTGTTTAGAAAGGCAAACTGGGTGTAAATAAAGATCTTTTCTAAATGGATGGGTAGGTTGCACATGCATGTGAGTCTAAAAGACAAAAAACTGCATGTTTAAAAGAGCGTAAAGCGGGCATACAGCTCAGCAGCACAGCTGCTGGTCTTCTAGTCTTCCCTGCCTGGCAAGTATGAAGTCAGGAGTTTAATTCCTGGTACCAGAAAAAAAAAGGCAGTTAAAATGGTCAATGTTTTATTATGTATATTGTCACACAATTTTTTAAAGGGCGAATTAAAGGGAATAAAGAAAAACACTGCTATTTTCAGAGCTGCCTCTAGGAGGACTGGACAAGCCTCTGATGCTTGCAGTGTAGACAAAGTCTGTGTATGATACGGACAGTATCATACACACCCAGCTGAGTCAGATTGCTGGAGCCCCCAGGTCAGGGTCACAGCCTGCCAGGCTCACTGGGTGGGGGCATCCCACTCCCTCCTCTGCCATATCCTTGGCTCCAAGACAGACCCCTGACAGGTGCCCCACAGGACTAGCTGGGCTCCAAGCCTGCATGCTGGTTCTGCAGTAAGACTTGTGGAAGGAGGAACTGATTTTCAGAGGCCACGTGTTGTGCCCACAACCCTCATACAGACAGTATAAAATGCCATCAGAGGGCGTCACAGACCAGATGCTGAAAGAGTGTACTGTGCTGGGCAGAGACACAGATCATGTACTACTGTGCCCCTGGGGGATGAGCTAAGCACTGTCCACGCCAGCACAGGCCTGCCCACATGATGGAGAACACAGAGGAATGTGTGAGTCCATTTGCCTTTACCCATAACAAATACCTGAAGTAATTAACTTACAAAGAGGAGAAGGTTGTCTTGATTCACAGTTTTGGAGGGTTCAGTTCATAGACTGTTGGGCAAAAAGCGCACAGCATGGAGACAGAGACCATAACATGCAGCCCCACCACATTAGGGGTCCGAGCAGCAGACCTTCCCCACCCGAGGACAACGTCTCAGGGCCAGGATGAACAAGAGTGCAGCAGCTCTCCCCTTGGGCACACACCCTCAGGCCACAGGCAGACTGGGAAGCTCTGAAGGGAGGACAGAACAGAGAGGACCAGCACGCACCCAGCCAGGGGCCCTGTCGTGGATTTGCCACCTAGGTTCACAGAGAAACTCAAGTTAAAAATTGGCTGATACCAGCCTTCATCTCTGTGCTCTGACCTCAGATCCAGGCCCTCTCCTCACTTGCTATGACCTCAGATCTTAACCACAACCCTTTGTAAATACATCTTGCTTGAGTTACCTGTGCTTCTTGCTTTCAGAATGTTTGAATCAGTTTTGAACTATGAATTTATAAGAAGGATTATCTGAGTAAATCTCTAGTCTTCCCTAGATTATAAGCCCCCTTATACCTGGAAATATATCAGATAATAGTCATCATAAATTCTGATATCTAACACAGACTAGTCAATATTAGGTTTCAATGGATAAAAGCAAGAGCTTGAAAGGCTTATGGTGCACCCCAACTCACCGCCTCTCTGGTCCCCTTTGCCTGGCAAGGAGCTTTCTACAAGTTCAACTGTCCGTATCATGCACAGACCTACCCCGCATCACCTCAGTTCTTCTAAGCATCCAGTGAAGGTCAAGATATGAAAATGTAAGGAATTTTATTATGAGACTATAGCTACACTAATACCAAATTGTGCTAGGTGCCTACCTCTTATTAGGTACTTATTACAAAGCAGGCTCTCTGCAAAGTGCCATGCTTACATTATCTCTTATAATCCCTATTTTAAAAGCCATGAAGGGTGTTTTTGTTTTGCATTCTACATACAAAGAAAATGAAGCCCCAAAGCTTCAGAGACCTGCCTCAGTTCAGTTGTAAATGTGGGATCTGCACATGGCACTGTGTAACCCCAGCACTCACAAACTTTTAAACACCTGTGCCTCCTCCAGCCCAAAGCCCCACCTCGCCGGCGTCTCAGAGGAGCCCTGTCCACATGGAGAGACTGTCAAGACTGGCGAGTAATCACAGCAGGAGCCTCACGGGCCCTCTCCCACCTGTGCCTCCTAAACCCCGTAGCATGAGTTCAGAGCTCACAAGACCACAGCTTTCCCTGGTATCAAGGCAGTTTGGAAGAACCTAGATTGGGTAGAGAAAGCCATTTCTACAAAGAACACTGCCTTAGTTACTTGGTGTTACCACAACAAAATGCCTGGCACAACCAGCTTTACAAAGATAAAAGGTTTATTTAGCTCACAGTTTGGGAGAATCCAAGTCCAAGACTGGGCAGCCCCTTGCTTGGTCCCAGGTGAGGATGGATGCTGTCACATGAGATGGTGGCTCTGTTTTGGTTATCCCAACCCAAAACAGCACGGCAGGAACAAGTGTTAGGGTGTACAGTCACATCTCAGACTGGAGCAGAGGGAGAGATCAAAGCCCGGAAACCCCCTGGGGGGTAGCCTGCCCATACCCCGTGAAGTTCCTCTCTTTCACAGATGAAGCCCTCAGTTACCATAGCCCCTAGGAGGATTCTCAAGTTAAATAATTGCTGTCCCAACCATAGCACATCCACACGTGCGCACGCGTGTGCACACACATGCTCCCTCACAGCGGTTCTCCCAGGACCTCCGAGCCAGGACCTCTGGCCCACAGTCTGCTTCCACTCAGGAGAGCCTTGCTTTTGCCTTCCTTTCCTGGGCACAGCACAGGCAGCGCTGGAAGATACAAAGGCTGGGGAAGGAGAGACTGCTGTTAATGAAAGGTCTTTTTGAACTAGCAAAGACTTTTAAAATGATCTGCGACACATTCAGGTTTGGCCCTGGAGTGTTCCCCACCATGAAGGCACAGCGTGTCACAGTGGGTCCCTGGGGTGGTGGCATGAGGAGGGGGTGGAGCCCTGAAGACAGGGCCTTGTGAAAGGTGCTTTGAGTTGTGCCCCTGAAGGGGATTGTCAGACCACAACTCTTCCGGCTTTCTCTCCATCTGACCATGAGGTAAACCAACTCCCCCCGCAGGCTGCCTTATCACGGGCCCAAATCAACAAGTCCGGCTGACCATGGAAATTTCCAAAACTATACGCCAAAATAAACCTTTCTTCTTTATAAGCTGGTGATCTTAGGTATTTTGTTACAACAGAAAGCTGATACACACCCTTAAGACAAAAACCAGCTTTAAAATTTTTGTCTTCGTCTCCACATCAAAAAGTACTATCTCCTAAGATTGTATGTAGAATTTTACATCAGTTACTGTGGAGTTGGTTTACAGTTTCTGTCTTGTTCTTCAGAAGGCTTTCATTTATTTTTGACAAAGTGGTTTTCAATTTCAAAGAAGCAGGAAGAATTTGTTTGGTGCCTACCCCAATGATGTGGACAGCAATGGCCTTAGAATTTCTTTGGATAAAAAGAACATTGATGATTTGAAGCTTTCATTATTGTTTTCTTAGATGCTAAGATTACCTATTATCAGTGAGAAAACATCAAAACATAAAATACTGATTATTTTTTGAACATCTATGAACATGAGTAGCTATTTTATCTTGACTATGTACATATAGAGTTTACTTCTGCAAAGAGGCATTTCCAAATCCTAACTTCTAAGAACTACACACACACACACACACATGCACACACACACACACACACTCATTCAGAGTATTTGCACCAAATATAAGGAACCGAGCAAACAAATCAATCTGACAGGTAATTTACCATTATAGCTTGATTTCATCAGTCTGGCCACAATGCATTATGAACCAGGAAAATTAGACAAGTCAAGGGAATGATAGTATCAGTGTTTAATGTTTATTTTCTATTACCTGGCAGCACAATTATTCTCAGTAAAATATAACCATTCTCTAGGAGAAAAACTTTAAACAGTTCAGCCAATAAAACAATACTGCTAAAGTTTCCAGCAGACTTGGCAACTTAGAGGAGATGGGGTGGTGACAGGAGTGACACCAGAAATCTATGCAGATTGATCACTGCATTTAGGGAGATGAAGGGAAACAAGACATTCTCTCTGCGAACAACAACATTAATTTAGTGAAAGATGTCTCTTGCCTTTCCTTTTGAATGTTACCTAAAATACAGTCATTTTAAAATGAGTTGATGGCTCTGTTTTGGTTATCCCAACCCAAAACAACACAGGACAAAAAGCCATTGAAAGTTTTCTATCAATAGGGGGTGTGTTAACAAGTGTCACATGTAACTCTGATCACCAAAACCCAGATATAAATTTACTCAAAGATGAATGAGACAAGAGTTTTAATAGATGCCCCTGCCTGTCAGACTTTTTGGAAATTGAATTTTTGAACACAGACACGTTGTTTGAGATAAGCTTCAAAACAATTTTTTTTCATATGGGGAAATTTTTCTTCCCAGTGATCTGTTCAGAAAGAGCAAGGAAATATACCTTGAAAATGTTGACCCCTTACACTTCAAATGTGATTTAGGTGTTCCTGGTTTTACTATTGTGTCCCTTGAACCAACTACCAACCAAATGAGCTTTGCTTTCAAGAGTGTTTTATGAGACATAAAAGTAACAAAAATGAGAGCAGGGGGGAGATGGTGCTGTGACCTGGTGCATCTTCTCCAGAGGCCCATGTGTTAAAGGACTGCTCCCTGCTTGGTGCCATTGGAAGGTGGTAAAGGTGGTACCACATGAGGCCTGGTAGAAGTTCTTATGCCTCGAAGGCGTGGCTGGCATGGACACTTGGGGACCCTGGTTATTTCTGCTCTCTCACTTCCTGGTCACCAAGAGGTAAACAACTTCGCCTCAGCACATGCTCCCACCACAATGCTCTAACTTGCCACATGCCCAGAAGCAACAAGGCCAAGAGACCATGGACTGAATTCTCTGAAACAGTGAGTCAAAGTAAATCTTCTCTCTTTACAATTTGATTCTTTGAGATATTCATTACAGTAACAATACTAGTGAAGCTGACACAGGTCAGTATGTGATCCTGGCTCAGGCCACCATGAAGAAGAATTAACAGATGAGTTGATATGAGAACAGCAGGTACATAGTACAGCAGTCATGACGGCTCTGGTCTGCAGAAAACAAAGCATTGAAAGTATCCTTTTTATTCTATACTATCTTAACAGCACAAAACTACAATTAACTTCAGAATTTACCCAGAGGCAGAGGAACAATTCAGATGAAGATAAACTAACCAAATCCTAACAGAAATACCAATGGTCCCCAATTTACAAACTTTTGCCTCAATTTCTGTATTGTAATAGTGCAAAAAAGTCCATACAACCATTCTGTTTTTCACCTTCAATACAGTCTTCAGTTACATGGAGATACCCCACACTTATTATCAAATAAACTGTGTACATTCGAAAATTTTGTTCAGCTGTAGGCTAATGTATTGTTCTGAGAACAGTTAAGGTATGCTAAGCTAAGCTGCGATGTAAGTAGGTTAGGTGTACATTAAATGTATTTAATTGAGGAACATAGACACACATACACATATATTCAGGACAGACTGTTTCTCAGGACACACAGCAACCATCTGGTGGTCAGAATACCAGGCAAGTAAGAACATGGGACCACCTCGACAAGTTGGGTTTCTTGTCATGATTTCAGGTTG
Organism: Dinomys branickii; assembly: GCA_004027595.1. NCBI lineage: Eukaryota > Metazoa > Chordata > Mammalia > Rodentia > Dinomyidae > Dinomys > Dinomys branickii. Next base: position 26,149 of record PVLD010010146.1, on the reverse strand, counting down.
GTGACACTTTTACATTCAATTAGAAGGCACCCATTGGTCTCCACTTGATAATACTGGTCCACTGCGTTGTGCTCATCTTCCAAAAGTTGATGTATTCCACTATGCAGGATCAAAAAATCAGATAAAATATCATCACTAATCTAACTTTGCTACTTTTCAGCCTGGTAGTTACTGAATAATTGTATATTTGTCTAGAAGTGCCAGAAGCTAACTTTAAACAAATCTTGTTATCCAGGAAACATTGTTACAATTTCACCAAAACCTCTGTTGATTTCCAGATTGTATTTACAGCATTCCTTCCACTGACCAACATTTTTGTTTCCCCTTATGATGGAAAAAATTGTCCACTGAATCGTCTCAATGTCTTCTCTACCACTTATCCAACCTCACAGTGAAACGTCCTGGGATTCCATCTGCAAGCTCTAGTCCTGGAGATAGACTCATTTTTGAATTTTTGGCTTCCTTCCATGACTTTTCTTGGCCTTGTAACCCAATCTCCACATTTTTTTACTCTGTCCTGTGTGAATTCTTCTTGCTGGGGATGTACGCATTGCACTTCTTGACCTGAATATAGCTTAAAGGCACTTTTTGTTGACTCACTTTAAGTTCATGATGACCTTTAACCCTAATACTTTTTCAAAAAGTGTGCTATAGATGACTGTTTTGATAATATGCTTCACATAAGTTTTTCCTTTGCAATCTGTGTTCATGAAATGGTTTTGAATGCAAGCATACTAGTTTATTTCATTGCTCTCTTCCCATTTGGTGTCTCATTAATTGCACAGTTGAAATCTCACTTTTCAAATACTTTCCCGAGAATCTACGTGACTATTCATTTTAAATTCTCAAGTCATAAGACAATTATCTCTGATTCTAGGTATGGTTAACTAAACCGAGTGCTATGTTCCATTTTCTAATTACTATGGACGTCAGGGTGACAGAATCCTTGCTTCCTAGGTATCCTATCATTTCCAGACAAACACCAGTTTTTTCTTATTTGTTGATATTGTCCACATAGCTGCTCCCTTCTGAAAGCATCAGCAAGACCGGACTTGGTTCCAGGATCCTACTTTTGACAGACGTCATGACAGTTAAAGAAAAAAAAGACAGTTAAAGGCCCTTGACTGTACAGATCATTTCTGTGTACGTTACACAATCTACATTACGCAGACATCAGCCCAGTCTTCCAAATAGCAGAGTGGTATCCTGTCATTATTCTAAGTGCCATGTATTTCCTTTCCACCTCATTTGCTCAGGATGCTGGCAACTCTCAGATTCACATCCTTCTTTACAAATGATTGGCTAATTCATGTATAACACAACTTGTCATTCCTATACAACCTCATTTGGACCTAAAGGGCTTGTCATTATGATTATGAGTTCTATAAATTGTTTTGTTGTTTTGGAGGTGCTGAGGATGGAACCCAGAGCCCCACACATGCTAGGCAAACACTCTGCCACTGAGTGCTACAAATTCTTACGTTTTTGCAACATCTGTAAAATATTTACCTATAAACATAAGGTTTGCTCTAGTTTTTAAATACTGAGTATCACAGATACCTGATAGCAAAACATGGGTCCAAACAGCCCTTATGGTATATCACCATGACGGCTATGTACTGCCACCATCATCGCACTTCTGCGTAATATCAAGTTCTTCCACTCTTCAGCTCAGTGGTTATTTATGGACTCTGTTGTCACACGTAATTTACTGCGAGTCAGCTTAAAATTTAAGTCATCTTGATCAGTTTAGTTTCCTGCCATTCTCCCTCACCTTTGTAAACATCATCCTCTCCCAGGAATTGCTTGTCCTGTCACTGCCATACTAACAACAAAAACAACTAACATTTACTACAGACTTAATGTGTCCAGAATTGTGGTGTTTAATAACTGAGACAAAATACATACACACACACATAAAAGTGAATTTTACTACTATATAATACTCTCTCGATATCCCATATAAGTATTTACTATCTTTTTTATTCCCAAATTCTTGTATCTGCCACTATCTTATGATTACAATTGATTAATGAATGTAATCTGGGATGCATGTTGGTTTATACTTTCATTCACTAACAAGATAAAAAAGAATCAACACGTCAGAATGTCATTCGTTTGCCAGTGATGTATCTGACTTCCTTACTAAATCTGATCACAGTTTCTGAATACTGGAATACTTCAGTTTTTGTGTTATTCACAGTGTGATGCTTAGAGACATTTTTAATTCTTATGTACATCAATGTTTTCTTTTTATTTATTTATTTATTTATTTATTTATTTATTTTCGGTACTGGGGATCGAACTCAGGACCCTGCGCTTGCCAGGCAGGCACTTATTCCACTGAGCTACATCCCCAGCCCCTACATCGATGTTTTCTATCTTTTTTAAACACTAATCAAAACAACCACTCAGTCCCTGCTTTGGTCTAAATACTGCCTCCATAGCTAGTTTCAAACTACCACAGTGGATGTGAGGGAGATCTGGCTGCGACATCTGTCACCCTATCAATAGCCAGGGTTGATTCGGCTGATCTGGCTGGCTTCCTCCCTCAGCGCTCCGTGTGCATCAGTCCCAAAGCTATGCACTCGGTCGAAGAGGACAACCACTCCTGATAGAGGAGACATTCGTCGGTCAAGGGTATACGAGTACCTGCGCTCCCATGCCAGAACCTCCAAACAAGCGCTCCAACTACCACGGTGTCTCTGAATGTAAAATTGAGGAAAGGTGTGTGATGTGCATCAATGTATGGCACTCTCACCACAAAGAGAACACAAGCCTCCACAGAATGGGTCCCAGTGAAATGTAGCGCAGTAACCGAGAACTCAGTTTGGACTACTGCTTTGTTTTCAGTGATACTCAAGTCTCAACTGAATTTTTCTTTTCTTCCTTACACGCGTGTGTTGAAGAAACCAGACTTCTAGACCCACAGAGCTTCTCTCAGTCTGGATTTTCCTGATTTCCTACTCATGATGTAGTTGTCTGTCTTATTTTCTGGAAGCCAGATTCAGGCTGGATCCAGATTCAAGGTCCACTTCATGTGACAAAACGGTTAGGAGGCCTTGCTCTCTTCCATTAAGCAGCATGTCTAGTTAATTCTACTTTTGAGTTATTTCTAGGGTAACACCTAGTTGTATCTACTCTTATCACACTGCCAACCACTGACTCTTCTTGTATGAATAGAGTATAGCATCGCATTACTCCTCAGTTACTAGTTGGAGGGCTTTATGATCAAAGTGCTTTCCCGCATCTGCTATTACTCGATGGTCACGTCCATGCAGAAAGGCACAACCAACGCCTTGTTGGTTCTTTAGAATACGTGAATTAGTTTCCTCTCGTCATTCTAAGGTGGCCAATTCTGGTTTTAAATAACATTATGAATTCACGAGTTTAAACATACTAGTGTGGCTTCAACTTGTAATAATTATTACTGAAACTCCAACTATCCCCAAAAGTCAGTGGGATTCTCTTCGAGTCCTCCTGATAAAGATTCCAGAGCTATTTCAGAGCTGGTATGATGAGGGCTCCCAGGACAATCATGTCCGTCTCCTGCCCCACACCTAAAATTGGGTATAACCCCAGAATTAGACATTCTTTTTTTCAGTACTAGGAATTGAACCTAGGTGCTTCACACTGAGCTCGTCTCCAGCATTTTCTTTTTAAAATATTTTCTTTTGAGACGTATCCTTGCTAAGTGCTAATTTGCTCAGGCTGGTCTTGAACTTGTGATCCTCCTGCTTCTGCCCCCCAGTGCTGGAATTACAGGCATGTGCCACTATGCCTGGCCCAAAGAGGAATTATATTACAGGCTCAAAACTCAGTTCTAAGGCTGCCCCCTCAGTTGGTCACATTTTCCTAGGTCTTTTGAGTGTACAGTGAGTTTTATATAAATGTCATATTGATACTCCCAATTCAAAATAAAGACTCGAGGGTTTAATTACAGCTGTAACTTCTTTATCCTGTCCAGAAACTTATCCTCAAAGACCCTGAGCATGATAGAATTAAAACATTCCATATGTACAATTTCATCTTCTACACACACGTCAGAGTATCAATATGGTTCTTGAAAATATTAAATTTTGCATATGTCCTTTCTTCCATTGTAAAAACTGCACAAACTTTTGCCAGGGCCTATAGTCATTACAAGCTATATTTCCTCCCTACTGCTCCTCATTTAGTTCTTTTTATAAACAACTATATATGGTTTGTGTGTCCCCCAAAGGTCCATGTTTCTACTAAAGGAACGGTCCCCAGCGCGGAGCTTTTAGGAGGTGCTGAAAACACTAAGTGGGCCTTGTGGGGGTTCTTGGGTGACTGTGGGACCTCTTCTTAGCCCCTGCTTCTTGAGATGTGAGTGACTTACTCTGCACTGTGCTCCCACCATTGTGTGCTGTCTTACCTGAGGCCTAAAAATGGGAGGCCTGAGTGATAACATAAAGCTAATGCACTGAGTATGTGTTCTCATGCTGCTATCTCTGCAGCTGGTAGTGCTCGCTCTGTCACAGTCTTGAGGGACTTGTGAGAGGAGCACTCTTCTTAAACATGGTTAACAACTTGTGTCCCTTATGCTTAAGATTTGGTTTTGTGGATAGAGTAATTTTGGCTTGAGAATCTTAACTATTTTTGCTCCATTTATAAAATGGCATAAAAAAATACTGCTGTTGAAAAATCTGGTAACACACATTCCCTTACAAAACCTGTTCCAAATAGCTAAGAACTACGCTTCTGTTTCTTGACAGTCAAGTACTTTTACTTGGTATCCTGGTATTGGCTGTTTTAATTCAGGATTACCAGCTCTTTGAATACACAACTTTTTAATTTCAGGAAAATAAACCTAAGCATTTTTAACTTCTTTTGCTCACCTTGGTCTAATGTTGACTTTACCTGTCTTCACAGTCACTTTTCTTTTAAAAATCTTCACACTTTTCATTTTTAAAAATGTTCCCTTTTTGCACCTGTTTCTTTTACAGCACTCTACAGGTGTTCTGTTTTGTGCCAGGCTGACCCATCTGCTGTTTAGAACCAGGCCTCACCTATGCAAGCAATGTTTCGTTAAAGCCTTCAACATCTCTTCTGACACACCTGCCTTATTTCACCTCAGCAAGAACTCAAGAATTATGTCATCGTCAACACACGCTGCCCAAGTGAGTCTCAGTACATCTTGGCCCAATCTCAGTACTCTGACTTGGAAGAAATGCTAAGACAACACTGAGATGGGTCTCTTGGAGCAGACAATGGAGTTAGATATACCAGTCTCGTATCAGACCTGTAAACATAACAGCAGAGATTCTACTTGTTTTACTCACAACTCTATCCTGAGATTAAGACAAACTCTTCCCAACTTCTTCTTCAGTAAAAGATGCTCCCTACTATTTAAAACAGCAATGTCGTATTGTGTGATGCGTGGTCTGGACACCAACTGCACGTGCCAGAGGCACTGACACAGGTGGTGTGATAGGTGAAAATGTCTAGCCACTGTTACCGACAGCACTCAGATCTATCAGCCTGGCTAATATTAATGGGTCAGAAGACAGGAGCATGACTAGAAAGGGCAATCATAAAGTGTAATCAGGTATCAGATCCCATTTCCTATCATAGGACTGAATTTAGGGAACCTCGTGGAGAGTTCCTCATTGTTCAGGGAAACTGGGACTCCCCAGTGTGACAGAAAAGATCTAGTTTCCCTCTCAAAACAGTGATGCTGGCTTCCCCAGAGGCCACTGATTCTTCTTGAATTCTATTCTCTGCAAGAAAACTGGACACTGACAATACAAGGGCCTCAGTGAGCTCTACAACAGTGTCCACATCACCGACTGTCAGAAAGCAGCTGCTGGCTGAGAAGAGCAGGAAGGGAACAGAAAGAAGCAAGCACCTTGTGTTTCAATGCACTTAATGAGAAAACAGGAGGAGTTTGGAGAGTGGATTTTACTAGAGGACAAACCTTCTTCACCTTATGATCTGTTTAAATCTGAACTGAACATTGTGTCAATGCATTGGGTAAGTAACTAATACACTGTGCTCTCTACACAGAAAATCTAAACTACTTATTAACAAAATACATCTGTAGCAGCTTCTTCAACTAAGAGTACCCTGTGTGTCAATCGTAAGTGTGAGTACTAGCTGTACGAGAATTCGGCCTGAGATCTTTAAAATAAATCAAATGCTATTTTTTAAAAAAACAGAAACAAAAAATGCTAATTACCACCTGCCCTAAGGTCTCTACTTAAGTCATATCCCATACTTCAGCAAACAGCTGATGAAAGTGGGTGCAGATATAGTAACTTGTTTTGAGACTAACAATAATTTTCCTTTATTCATGGCTGTAAGTCAGTTCCCACTTAAATTCCTGTTAGGTAGGTTTCTTAAGATCTTTACTAGTTCATATAGGCCATTATTAAAGTCAGAAGTAAATACAAATTACGTATTTACTTGGAGCCCAAAAGAAAGTTGTAGTCGAACCATCTCTTTTATTGTTTAGAGACACAGTATCTAAAATAAAGTTTTAAAGTTTTCCCACCAAAGTGAAAATTTCTAAAATTTGAATGTGACATTGTTACAACTTCTAAAATATTATCTCACAGTATAGCATTTCAAAATTTCTCAGAAAGAAAAATGTCAATTGAGGATTCCTTGAAGGCAGTTTCAAATTAGTTTTCACCTAACGACAAGCATTCTGATGGAATTTAACTGGAAGTTGAACATTTACTGCCCTTCAGCCCCCAAAAAGCATACTGTGTGACCTACAACAAAAATGTATTTCTCTCCTTAAACATATAGCCTACGCAACAATGATGAAGAACTGTGAATCGTTCCATAATGCTTTGGGTCTTCTAGGATAGCACTGCTTAGCAAAATTTTCTGTGAAGATGGAAATGTTCCACATCTGCACGGTCCAATATGGTGGTCACTAAATTCTGTGTCATTATTGAGCACTGAGAATGTAGTTATCGTGACTAAGTTAAATGTTTAATTTTAATTAAGTTCTTTTAAGTGGAATTGCTGCATTAGATACTAATTCTATTTTTAATCTGAAGAACCACCAGACTCCTCCACAGTGATCTTAACATCTTACATGCTCACCAATGAGGAAATACAAATTGGCACAAGGGTATCTTCTAATTTTTCCATATTCCCATCCACATTTTAAAAATACCAGTCAACCTAAAGGATGTGAAGTGGTAGCTTATCTTTTTTATCTGTTTCTCTAATAATTAGTAATCATGAGCATGTTTTCATGTACTCATTAGCCATCTTCATGTCTTCTCTGAAGAACTATCTATTGAAGTTCTCTCCTTATTTTTGTATAAGCTTTTTTGCTATATTTTATTTCTCCTCTATATAGTCTAGATATTGATTCCTTACTGGGTATGATTTTCCAATATGTCCTCCCATTTTAAGGGTTGCCTTTTTACTCTGCTGATAATGACTTTTGAGGTATAAAATTTTAAAAATTTATTAATAAGTTCAAATGTGTTCTTTTGCTGAATACCAAAGCTCAAAGAGACATTTGTCTGTACTTCCTCATAATGACATTAGCCACACAGTGGCATGTAACATAGAAGCAACCTATGTCCACTGACGAATGGATCACAAAATACATACATACAAAAGGACACTATTCAGCCTAAAAATGAAAGAAACTGTGTGACACATTATTACATGGATGGCTTCTGAGCACACATTGAGTGGAAACAAGACAACACAAAAACACAAATACTGTGTTTCCACCTATATGAAGTAGTCAAAATCAGAGACAGAAAACATGGCAGCTGCCAGGAGCTGTGAGGGAATAAGGAGCTTCTGTTTAATGGATACAGAATCTGTGTCTTTAAGATGAAGAGTCACGGAGATGGACGTGGGTGACAGTTTCACAGCAGTAGGAATGTATTTAATACACCGAATGGGAAGATGGGAACTTCTATGTCGTGTATATTTAACCACAATAAAAAATATTTTAACCACCACATACAGCTGGTGACTATAGCATTTGAACAGTACTGCTCTAGGACCTAAGTTGTGTTAGACACCCATTATTAAACAGAGCTTAGTGTACGTCATGGCCTGTCCAGGAATGTCCTCGGGTACAAACAGGCCCAGAACTCAGATCTGGTCATCTGCCCCAGACGGAGGACGACGCTGGTTCACATCTGCACAACTGGTAGCAGACTAATGAGCAGTAACCACCTCCTCACTATCTGTAAGATGTCTGTAACGCACATACCTTATAAAACACAAATAAAAACTTCACAACAACAAACTATTGCTTCCTTAAATATTATCGAACATGCCAAACATGCTACAGGCACATACACACAGCCAGTTTAGCTGGTAGTTCAGGCACTGCCAACTGTGTTCTGGTCTGTTACAGAATGGATCTCAAGTGCCCTACAAAGGCCTGCTGACGGCTTGGTCTCCAGCCTGTGGTATTTCGTAGGGAGGTGGGGAACAGGAGATAGAAGAAAGGTCACTGACAGTGTGCCCTTTAAAGGTATTGCGACCCTTACCACTTTTTCTCATTTTTGGCTTTCTGGCTGCCATGAAGTCAGCAGGTCTGCTCCCCCATGTGCGCCCCACCATGGTGGTGCTTCTCCCCAGCCCCAATGAAACAGGATTGAGGAGCCATGGACTGAGGGCTCTGAAACCACGAGCCAAGCTAAACGTTTCATCCTTGCAAGTTTATCTATTCACATATTTCGTCAAGGGGATGGAACGCTAATACATGCCCCAAAAGTATTAAGTGGAAAATGCCAGAAGTAAATAATTCATAAGTCTTAAATTGAGCACAGCTCTAGGCACATTTTGAAGTCTTGTGCCATCTCATTTGGTACCACACAAGACAACTGTTTCTTTGTGCAGTGTATCCACATTATGTATACTACCTACCTGTTAAGTCACTTAGTACCATTCTAGGTTCTCTCTCCTGTATCACAGTACTTGTAACTCTTATTTAACAATGGCCCCAAAGTCAAATGTAGTGATGCAAAAGAAGCATTAGGGAAACTAAAACTGTAACTCTAGAACTATGTGGCTATGCTACGGGATATATTTTTTAAAAAATACAATAGTTCCCGAGTATCTTTGGGAATTGGTTCCAAGATAAACTCCCCGACCCTGCCACTTGGCAGATACTAAAATCCCTACACATTGAAGTCCTTTACATAAAATGGCATAGTATTTGCTTATAACCTATGCACATGTAACCTATGTACATTTTCCCATATACTTTAAATCACTTCTAGGTTACTAATAATGCCTAAGACAATGCAAATGCTTAACAGTTGTTATAATGAATTGTTTAGAAGATAAAGTAAGTACAATCAGATGCAATTGTCTATTTTCTTCAACTAGTTGTGGGTTGAAAATATTCACAAACGCAGCAGACTCAATATATCCCCATGAACAAAAAGGGGGAACTACTATACTTGAATTGATCACAAACTTTAAATAATGTAACTAGTAAAAATGTTAGTGTCTTTCAGTCTGGGGTTCATTGTGTCAATGACTTAAGCACATGACTCCAAGCATTCACCATCAACTTGGGCCTTAATTGTTCCACTAAAAGCTATATGGGCTTTATTGGTCATTTCCTGCCTTATCAATGAGAGTGAGTTGTACTGGAGCATCTAAGATTCCTATTTTCTTGCCTGAATATAAACTCTCAAAATTCCCTGGAGGAAAAGGTGGCTTTGAATGCTGTGCAGATACCTGGTCACCATACCAGACTTCACATAAATGGTTCTAATTTTTAACTCATTTGCTTGTTTTTTCTTTTATCTCAAACTAAAGTTGCACTGAAGAGGACTACATTGGTTGTACTGGAGTGCTGCTTAAAAAGTAAAAACAAAAACTATGCCCACCTCTAACACTGATAATAGTAGTTTGTTGTTTTGATATTTCCATGGATCTCATCAACAACCTAAGGTTCATGACAGTATTACAATTTTCAATGTTACATGCTGTATGAGCCACAACTGTAAGAATGATCTGAAAGATCTGTTTACTAGCATCAATAATTTAACATCTTTACCAAGGTAGCTTTTCTAAAAACACTAAAAGAGAAAGAGTAAAAGGGAAAGGGGCAGGGGGGAGGGTCAATGAGAACAAGAAAGAAACCAGACTTTTCTAAATAGGCATTACAGTGGCTTGTTAAACAGTTACCTTGTTCTACAAGTGCTCTCTTTTTCAGAGCACGCTGGAAGTGCTTTTCCCTCTCCTTTCTTTCTCTTCCCCTGCGGAGAAGTGAAGCAACGAAGGAAATGAAAGAGTTCATTTAGGTGCCACATTCGCAAAAGGCTGACTTGTAAAAAGCTCCATCCAGCTGACCCTCACAGCCACCAGTGGCTGAGGAAACTCCAGCTGAGAAGACTGAGACTCTTCAGGAGCGCTCCCTTGTCTTAGCAGCTGCACATGCCTCATTAGACATTCTGTGCTGTCGCCCCCCCCCCCCCACCCCCGCTACCCCGAATACTAAATCTGACTCTGCTTGGCCTGAGTTTACAGCTTGTGAAGTTCCAACAGCTTCAAATACACCGCTTTTGTGAGGGTGCTGGTTTTGTTTTGCACCTCCATTTGCTTGTTTTTATCTCAAACTAAAGTTGCACTGAAGAGGACTACATTAGTTGTACTGGAGTACTGCTTAAAAAATATAAACAAAGACTATGCCCTACCTCTGACACTGTAACACACAGCCTGGTCCCCACTAAACAAGTGCTTCCTATGAACATGGGTCATCAGCAGTGATGGACAGAGTTCACACGGGAGAGTAAACTCACACAATCTAATTTTCTCACCTTCAGTTCTCTACATAGATGCAAAACTGGACCATTCACCTTTTTCTACACTAGCCAATGCCTGACACCATTTGACTATTGTTATTTTCTTCTTTAACCAAATGACATGTTATGGATTCTGTGCTTTCTTTTAAAATGCCTAAAGATGTCCAAGGAATTACTGTCATGGGGAGCTACATGGTAACTTTAAATACTTAATGAGAAGCTTCTCATGAGCTGCAAAAACTCTCTTGGCACAATTAGACAAATTTCTCTTCCTTGATACTAACTGAATATCCAATAACGATGGGTTTGCCAAGAAGCATGCGCGGAAATGAAAACAGCACAGAGGGCTCCAGACACCTGCTACCATCATCACTACCATCATTTGTACTTATATGTAAGCAACTGGCATATTCATACACATACTTACATACATGAATGTGTGAGTGTGCATGTATTCCAAACACACATATAACTGACCTATCCCTAATCATAAAGCTGCCTGAATTATTCCATTTGGGTTTGTTATACACAATGAAAATATGTTTACAAATTTGCCCTCACCTAAAACAACTCATTTTTTTTGCAGATATTTCATAATTTATTTTATAGAATAAAGGCAAAATTTACTGCTATAAAATTTAAATAAACATCTAATTGGAGTTAAAATAGTTCAGTTCAATCTACTTTTTCAATTTCCAACATTTTTATGATGTTATGAAAGAAGGTATACTAGCAAATAAATTCCACTGTAATTTATTTTTATCTTTCAATGTATTTTCTACTAAAAAATCAGGCTGTCAAGACAGAAAAATATTACTGGTTATTACAAAAACAAGTGAGAATTTTTAATTCACAAAGAATGAAAACACAAAACATTGATCTCACTGTACACATATTATAGTAAGACGATCAGTTGTGCACTAGTAAAACATTTACGACTTCGTATACATACATTTGCACTTTGAAACAAGAAGCACAGGACAATTTTTTTTTTTATCTTTGATATGGTCATGACCTCTCACAGATCACAGGTTTGAGTCTAACTGTTTACCTGGTATAAAAATCAGAATATAAACCACCCCTAAAGCATACTGTGATATCTTTCAGCAAATACAAATATTCTGATTTGGGACATTCTCTCTCCACCTAGAACAATCTGCTTTGGCTGTCAAGTAATTTGGTTTGTTATCCATTTAACAAGATCACAATAACAAATACAATATTTTTTCACCACATGACTAAGGGGAGAAGTTTTTAGACAGGTTATTCCTCCCCTACCCCAAAGCCCTGAAAAAAAGTTCCCAAAGAAAACAATCTGTAAATTATAAATGTAATTTAAGCAAAAAGAATATTGGTCAAATCATTCACTTTCAAATATGAATGAAGAAATAAAATGTGTGTTGCATACACAGAGGTGCTAAAATGGAAAGGAAATGGAAAAGATGTGAAGAAAGTGTTCTATGTGACAGGAAATACTGGATTCAGTTGGTTGTTTTCTAGGTGAGGTATAAGTACATGAGAGTAAATGAGAAACAACAAAAAAAATTAAACCCAAAATGCATATTTCCAATGGAAAAATCTCTAAACCTCTTATAGTTTTATTAGATTAGACATTTCATATACAGCAGTTAATCTAGAAAAATACACTTAAAATTTTTTTCAACAAACCATGCTCCCTGTAACAAAACCTTCTAAACCCTGTTTTATTATACAAATCAATATACATTAGTAATGTAAAAAGAAATTCAAATTGAGCAATGTCATTTTCCATCCAACATCCATCTAATTTACACACAGTTTCTACTATTCAGACTGGAAAGTTAGGATTCTCTAACATGTTCTTCTAATGTATTCTGTACATATTAAATAATCTAAAAGGTTCCTCTTGTAGTGCATTTACCACTTAGCAAGTTTATTCAGTATTTTTCCAGTACCATTTGCATTACAGTAATCTGCCTGTAAATGTAATTAAAATCTAAAAGTGCGCAGTTAGCTTTCTTAAGGAATGGCCTACTTCTGGAGGAAACCTAATATTCATGGAAAGATTACCATTAGCATGATTAGAAATGTGGGGTTAGAATGTACTGAGACTATACAACACGATTATGTACATAAGCTAAAGAACATTGAGTCTTTAGCCATATTTACATCAAATAATGTCTGTTTCCACAGGGTCACACCAAGAACTCAATATGGCACTAGATATAATTAGGATCGTTAGCTACAATTCAGCTTAGCAAGACAGTTCAAAAATACTCTGAACTGAATTATGCAAACTAGAAGTCCAGTCCGTCACAGTGTTTTAGGTAGGATTAGTGTGCTGCCCAAACAAGCAACTACAATGTCCAGTGAGGACGCTGTGCTCCACAGTTAACAACAGCAAGCCTCACCGAAGGTGATAGTTAGGCCACCATGGACTCTAGCACTCTAGGCTGCCACTGCATGCAAAACCCTGAAAAAGAGATACACAGGTTCAAAAAGGATATACTTCACTTTGTTTTAAATGTCCAGAGTGTTTTCAAAATAACTGATAGTAGGTATTGTTCCACCAAGTGAAGAACTTACAGGTCATGAGAAGAAATTCTACATTATCCAGTTTGGGGGGGGGTACTTTTTCTTACCAAATTATTCAGTGTATATGACTGGTTAGAATTCTAAGTTTTGATTTGTATTGAAATTCAGAGTATGTAATGCAAACATTCAGGATAAATGGATCCAAAATTACAGTTTTATCACCTGTAAGAAAGCAGCAAACATGAGGGCCTAACAGGCATTTTCACACTCCCCTTCCCTTCTGATCCCTCAAAAAGTGCAAAATCAAAAGAGCCACTGCTTGGTCCAAAAATAAAACACACTGCATATAAAGATCTGAAACATGATGGAATCCAGCTTCTATTCCACAGGTTATCTTCCGTAAGAATCATCGTCCGAAGATGGAATTTAATTCCAGGAGAATTAGTTCTACAATCTGATTTTGATAAACAGTATGAACTGCTATATTACCAGTCTCTTTTTCTGGCTTTAACAGAGTAGGGCCAAAAACAATTGCTATACTCTGATAGGTCATTCGATTTTTTTCTCCATTTTCTATAACTCTAAGGAAAAGAAAAAAAAATTGTTAAAAGAGAAAACTTAACAAGAGGGGAAACTTTCAAATTGTATTATAAGCCTAATAGGCTGCATTTAGAAAAGAGAACTGCTAACTTTCCTAAGGTGACACATAAACTATTTTAAAAAGCAAAATTCAATCTGAATGCCATGTGTAGTTTGCTTTTGAACAAACACAACTGAAAGGTACAGTTATACACACGAAACACACTTTTTCAACGTGACTTCTTTTAGCTAAATTTTTAATATAGGACCTAGACTTAAATGTATGCTACAATTCAGGTAACGATGATTCATCCCCTAGGTTGGTGTGTGTGTTATGTGTGTGTGTGCGTGCATCTGTGCGTGCCATGAACAGATGCTGACATTCCACTAGGGTACAAAGACTAAACCTTTCTATATTATTTTTTTTTTAAACTGGGATCGTTTACTTTAGTATTCTAATGCTCTTTTAAATATGAACAAAATCAGCTAAGGTGGCCACGGCAGTCGTGTGAAGCCGTGATGGCTTTATTTTAGGGTAATTTAACATACCTCAGTAACCAACCTCATCTTCTATTAATTAACCTCAGCAACAATGTTTGAACACTTACTATGTGCTAAGTGTTACATAAATGTTTCACACATATACTCTAATGCAATCTTCATACCAAACAATTTCACCTCCATAGAACTGAGCACCCTTTTCTGAATTACGTAGGAATCAAGGGGCACAGCTGGCATCAAGGCCTGGGTCTGAGTGGCCCTCGCACTAGGGGCTTCCACCTGTACTATAATATATACCACATCTCCTAGCTGTGCAGTTCTCTTACCTTTTGAGGTGTCTAAACAGAATCTGCATTGTGTCTTGATTTGGTTTTGGCAACTGTCTGATTAGCTCCTTAACAGCAGCAACGCGCTGTCTTGGTTCTTGCTCTGGGGGGAAAAAAACTAGGTATTTTGCAGCAATTCTTATGAAACTGAAAGGAATAACAGTTTCAAAGCTGGTATTTGGTAATACACAGTGACATCTGGTGGTCACATGTAAAATTTCTGTAGTAAAATAACCCACTGAAATCTTGGGTGAAGAAAGAAAAATCAAGTGGAATTTTCAGTACTAGAACACTGAGTGACATACTTACTAATTGCATTAACAAAATCATTAAAATGGTTAAATGTAAATAGAGGCTCTGGTAGCTCTCGAAAAAACATTTTGAGTGCTCCAGTAATGACGTGAATGTCTTCCCATTTGCTGTCATTCAAGTCCAATTTTTCATCTGAAAAATAGTACAAACAGGACATTTATAAAAATTACTTTAAACAAATTCTGAAGTTAGGAGTGATGCTTTTGGATATAACAGAAAGTATAATCTTACCATGATTGACTGCAAATCTCAGCTTCTGAATCACTGCAAGGTTGCCACTCACTCTGTAGATCCCATCAACATCCAAACCTAACAGACAGTAATAGTTTATGTTTAAAGCATTTATTTGCCTCTTCCGAAGATGTCTGTTTCAGAACTTTTATTCATTAGTATTAGCTTAGACCAAAGGGACAAATTCTTCCTCTACAGGGCTTTTTATGCACATCTGGCAGGAAGAAAAGAGTGGCAATTCACTCTGAATTCTGTCTAATAAATAGCAATAATTCCACTTTGTTTAACATGTAGACTGTGGCTTAGCTCAAAGACAACATTTCATTCATTAAACTTAAAATACAAACAATTTAAGATAAACTTTTGCAAACACCTGACAGTTAAGAGAGAAAGCCAGCAGATAACATCAACCTATTCATTTTTTTGCACAGGATTTTGTAAGATAAAATGGACACATTCAAAAACTCTCTTCTAAGTGTTTGATAATGCTGTAGACATTTAATGAAGCACATTATCTAATGGGCTATTAACATTTATCTTCAAATAAAGGCCACTAGTGTATCTCTAATACTACAAGGACAAGAAAAGTCACCGAGACAAGAGACCTGTACCTGCCAAAATTTACAACTCAAATGACATATTGTTTTAACGATAAAATATTTCTAATGATATACAGATAGAAATTAATGATTACAGTCAACATAGTCAACTCATACAAATGCAATATAAATATTGTTACAATTAAAATAGGAATTAGTTTATTTTCAGAATATAATATTAAAAGGATTTCTTACCCATTCAGTTACTATATAGCTAATTTATAGTTTAAAATGCCATCTCAATCTTAATAAAGTAAACTTTCTGCTTGTATCATCTCAGATCTCCTACACCATGCCATCATTTCTTAATAAATTCAGTGTTGTAATCACTGCCTTCATTTTAAGCAAATAGTAACTCCAAATGGTTTCCAAGATTACTAGATGCTTAATTAATCACCACATATTAAATACTCAATAGATGTCAAAGGGGTCTTAACTTGACAAAGTGTAAGATTTTGCAAACAAAATGCTTTTCTTGACGTCTTAGCACCATAAGGAAGTTTTGGTTACCTCAATAAAAATCCTAGGTATTTTGATGGTGAAACAATGAGTTGGTTTGTTTAATGTGAAAAAATAAAATCAAGATCTTTCTCTTACCATGCTCTTCAACATGATCAATGCATAACCTCACAAATTTTGGCACCGTGCCATTCTCTCTCTGACACAAATTAGCAAGATTGGCCCCAAATACTTGATCTGAAAGAAATTTATTTTTAAAGATGAATCATCTTCCTAGAACTCAGAGAATGGCTGAATCACTCAGGATGCATATAAAACACCCAGGTAGCTCAACACAATTCACTGTGACCTGCACCTTCTCTGTTGAGCACCCTGCCTACTTCAACTTCACTTCAGACAATTCTTCAACACCAAAGCTCATTTTTGGAGAGAGCCTTTCTACTTTGTATTCATTTTGCAGAGAACAAATGTGTCCCCCTCCAAATCTGGCTCCTTTTCTCTACTCCTGGTCTCAGCTAAATTGTTACCTCCTTAGAAAAATCTCCTAACCACCCTTATCACAAGCTATCCCAATTCACTGCTCTATTTTATTACTATGTCAGAGTCAATGTATCTGTCACCATTTCAAATTATCTTGTCTGTCTGCCACCTGCGTGTAAGCTTCATGAGCACAAGGAGCTGACAGTTCTTGAATACCAGTACATATTCACGGCACCTAGGTGCATGCATAGCACTCATTAAACACTCAAGTATTTTTTATAATGATCAAAACAAACAGGCATGCCCAACATGTGCCAACATCTGATCCCACAAAATTTACTTCAAAGCTGTTTATCGTCTTTTAACCCAACAATTTAGAAACTCTGCATCAACATTAAATATTTGAGAAAACAACATACTTGAAGTGATGAATAAAGTGATCATGTTTTTTATTTTTCAATGAAAATGCCTCATGAAAAAGTCAATAACTTTCTATTAAGTTAGCTACCAGGCCTTGTTTGTTTGCTTTTTAAAGGCTCTACACATAACATGTCAATGTTTTTATTTTATTCAGGAGTATTTAATGTTGCTAACTTGGACAACGCTTTAATGAAACCTATTTTTGTATTTTAATTTAGATGCTCTGCAAACATGTTCTGGTGATAGTATTTGTTAGAAATCTTAAAAATCAGATACAGATGTATGTATTGTATGTTATATTACCTTTGTTTTTTAGTAAATGTCACTGTTTTCAGTTATGTATTAGGAAATTCTTACCTTTGGAATTAACATACTTGTAAGAAATAAAAGTATATATCAGGGTATGTAACTTTAAAGAATATTTTCCCATTTAAAAAAAAAATCTTAGCTGGGCATAATAATGCACACCTGTCATTTCCAGCACTCTGGGAAACTAGGGTAGGAGGATTGCAAGTTCCAGCCCAGCCTGGGCAACTTGGCAGAACCCGTCTCAAAATAAAATGTTTTTACAAGAGCTGGGGAGTGAAGCTCAGTGTGAAGTCCCTGGTTTAATCCCAAATACTCAAAAAAAAAAAAAAAAAAAAAAAACTTAAATGACAAAAAATGTATAAAACAATAAATTAAGAAAAAATTTACATTAATTTTAAGAGAGCTGAAGGCAACCTGTCAATAAAATTATTCATTCTTTTTTTTTTCATTCTATTGTTACAGTTTACTCAAAATTTCTAACTTCTGATCTTCCCAGTGAAAAACTAAGACTCATCAGTCACCCAACTTCTAAAAATATCTGTATCACTCCTCTGATGCAGGTTTCTAAAAACTTAATTTAGGGCTGGGGATATAGCTCAGTGGAATAAGCGCTTGCCTAGCAAGCGCAGGGTCCTGAGTTCGATCCCCAGTACCGCAAAAAAGAACAAACAAACAAACAAAAAACTTAATTTGGTATTTCTATCAAAGTCAAAAAGTAAACTTAAACCTGACATGTATATTTTAGAAATCAATTTTGATTACTCAAAATGTCTTTCAACCATTGTATCTGAAAAGTTTATGAATACAGAATGAAAATGTTTTTACTGTTTGGAAAATTTTCCGTTTTTAATTTGAAATGTCTTATTTCTGATTCTGATCAACATTCACTATTATAAACATTACTTATCCTACCTACCTTTAATATAACCTTTGTCACGGACAGCTTGCAAAGTGGGGCGTCGTGTAAGAAACTTCTTCAAGTTTTTCTTGGTTTTCTTCTGTTCTGAAGAATCTATGCTAGATACTTTCATAGCTTAAGATAAACAGATATTAAACATTTCACAAAATCGTTTCTGGTAAAAGTTTCTCCACAAAGCACTCAAAACATATTCTCATATGTCAAAATCACAGTACAAATTCAGTTAATCCAATTATTATATAGTTTAACATGTGAAGGAACAAACTAACAGAGGCCCAATTTTAAGCATAACATTTCATTTCTATCCCTAAAAACTGACTACATCTGTACCTTCTTTGGTGTATGTGTGAAGTCATCGCTAAGTTATTCTCATTTATATTCATTATTTCATAAATATTCAGCCTATCTTTTGTGATTCTCCATCTTTACCTTTTAGAAGGTAAAATGACTACACATGCATACAAAATTAGTAAAACAGAGCTGAGCGTGGTGGTGCACACCTGTAATCCCAGCACTTGGGAGGCTGAGGCAGGAGGATCGTTGCAAGTTCAAGTTCAGCCTGGGCTACAAAGTAAGCTCAAGGCAGCCTGAACTGCATAGCAAGAGCCTGTCTCAAAAAGACAAAAAAAATCTGTAAAACTTCCAGTCTGATTAAATGAGTTTTGATAATTTATATATATTTGTACTATGAGCTAAAATGTATCATAAGTATTTGCACTATACAAACAGAACTACCTGGAAAATGTCTTGATTTATCAATCATAATAATGAAAATTTTAAAACTGTATTTCTTGAAAGTAAGTGTATCTGGGAAAAGCTGAGAGCACAAAAACACATTCACAAAGAATAAAAATAACCATATTTTCATATTGACATTGCTGCACAATGATGCCAGTAATAGGCCTAATCTTCATTAGAATGAAGGAGAAAAGAACTGACTTTCTATTCATTCAGATAATGTAAAGACCAAACAGTTCTTGAACATGTGAATTAGTTAAAACACTGAACTAAGAGCAGAGTTACAGCCAATGGCCTATTCAGTAACGTACTCTTTTGAATACTGCTCGCTTTGCTCTGCTCCTTTCTGCACACATGATCTGGAATGTGAACCATGCCTCTGTGCACAATACAGACACGTGCTAGTCCAACAGAATTACAGTACATAGCCCCTACTCTGCACTTAAACGTGTAAGAGTCTAGGTGGAATTTTAAACAGTTAACTATTATTTTTAAGTCAGTAAAGGCGAGCCTCTTAAATGCCTCTACAGAAGTGCATTATAATACATTTTCTCTTGCAGTACTGCAATACCTTAAAATTAATATACCACAGGGATTCACAGCATGAGGTTGAAAAATAATGAGTTAACACGAATACGAAAACACTAGACTGTACTGTATCTTATAACTTTTTCTAGCATTAGAGGCTATACTCTGCTTGTATTGTATAGGTATTTATTTAAAACATCAGAAAAATCTAAGTGAACAAATTCATTAGCAGAGTAAGGATAGAACAACTTACAACGGAGTTTTTTGGGATCCTTCTGGTCCTTCTCCTTATCCTGCTTTTCTATTCCTGGCGAATCTGGCATCTCTTCTTCTACTGCTTCATCAGTTTCCACTGCCTATTGGGTAGAGGTTTCCCACACACACATTACTTCCCCTATTACTTTAGTTGTAATAGCATAATTTTCAAAACAACCAGTAATTGTTGTATATGATTTTAGGAAACCAATTAGTATACAGTGTGTTTGATTTAGATATTTGATAAATCTTTTAAAATATCTTCCCCCTTGATGGCATTAATTTTGAGATCCAAAAGAGAAGATACTGCTGGTAACTCACAGGTTAAACAGTTTAAACTGATGGTGAGACTATTATGTCTCATGTGATCCACTGCATGAGTAGCACTAGTAGCATTAGAAGGTCAGGCTAAATTCACAGTGAGCACAGCTACATTTCCTCACAATGGTAAGACTTATGGATGTAACGACTATATTTTCTACACAACAAAATAAAAACAGTATTACACCATGATAAAGAGTGTAAGACTTAGTCTCACAGATGTATGGACCTTAGAAAGTAAAATAAACCCTAGAATTCATCCTAGTGTAATCAAGGTAACATTTAGAAGTTAAAACTGGACTTCCAAAGACTTTTCTAGGTCTTTATTAGAATTTGCGGAGTACATGGTATAAGGAGACTCCCATTTCTTCATGGATCTCCAGTTGTATCAGCACCATTTACTGAGAAGCTGTTTCACCCTTGCTGTTCTGCAGTGCTTTATCTGACATAAAGTGTCCATGTGTCCATGGGTCTGCTTCTAGGTTCTTTATTCTGTCCCACAGGTGTGTATGTCTATCCCTGGATATCACAATGCACTAATTAACAACAGCTCTCTCAGGTGTGACACATGATACAAGTCTTTTCACTTTCTTCAAGAGTCGTCTTGGATATTTCTTAGTCCTTTGCATCTCTGTATGGATTTTAGAATAAGCTTGTTGAGTTCCACCAGAAAATCTAGTATTTTAAGTTTATAAATCTTTGGAAGAAAATTGTTCTACATAATTGAATCTTTTAGTTCATGAACACTACACATATATACTTCTCATTTAATTATTTTTTCTTCAGTGTCTCTCAGTTTTATAATTTTCCTTGAGAAGTCTTCCACATCTCTTGCTATATACAATCCTTGGCATCTTTTGACATTTTTGGAAAGAGTATGCTTTTTATAATTTCATAGTCAATAATGTACTCCTCTTTACTTGGCCTGTTTCTTAATCTTGCAGGCCTCATATAAAAAAATACAACAGCACTTTCCCTGCAAGGCCTCCATGACTACTACATTAGGTCAGTCTTTGACCAATCAGTGTTTTTAGTTTATGCTAAACAACTTTACATCCTAACATTCATTATATTTATCACATTAACTGTCATCTGTCTTGTACTCATCTCTGACTGTAACCTCCACAAAGAAAGATGTGGTCTCTTCTCAGGAGAGATGGCAATTACATTTTGGTAAGTGAATGCATGCACATTCATTCAAGGACAGTGAACAGATTACTGGAAATCCACACCAGGGATAATACAAGGTAAATGTGAATACGGTGGGGTACCTTGGTTCATAAAATTAACACTTTCCATGATTCTGGTGGCAAACTGAGTCAAATTCCAAAGTCAGGCTCATTGTCAACCTTACGGGGAAATTTGATTTGGTTCACGACCAATTAGCTTTGCAACTAGAATCATGGAAAGAATTAAGTTCATGACCTCAGGTATGACTGCAGTTATATTAGACTTAAATTGCTGAATTTTAATGGGAGTCACAGAAGGCTTTAGGCAGAAGTTGACATTACAAAGCTTCACATAATGATGGCTTTCAGGACGGATGGACAGGGAAAGAGACTGAAGAAAAGTGGAAGTTATTCTGACTGCAGCAGAAAGATAGAAAGATGTGTCCATGGCTTCAGGAATAAATGGAAAGGAACAAGATTCAGAAATATCACACAGTATCACATAATTATAAAGGCTGTATTTATTTATGCACAGCTGCATAGATGACTGCTAGGAGAGGCAAAGATTGCCTTTGCTCCCAAAAATATCATCTGTCACTGACATGTGCCCCTCAATGAGGAGCCAAGTGCCCACATGGTGAAAGATGAGATGATTAAGTCTAAAAGTGCCCAGCCCCCGGTGCACACCACCACCCTCACTAACACTCACTAACACTCACTAACCCTCACAAACTAACATAAACATGAGGTTCTTTCTGGTTGTTACATAAACAAGAAATTTACCAGGGACAGAAGAGTACTGAATACCTTCGAAAGGCAAGGTGCAGAGAAGCTGAAGAGGGGTCATTAGAAAAGAAAAGGTGTGAAGGAAGGGCCCACAGCTGCACCATCCCACAAATCTGCCAACTTTCCCAGCAGAGAGTACAATTTCCAACTCATCCAGTCACTGACAAATATTACGTCCTAGAAGCTATTTGTACCTTCTTTTGCAACCATTTCTTTTCGACCAATGCCTAATGTAATAAACTTCAAATTCATTGGCAACAAACAAGTGAGAATGTTAAGTCTTTTTCATCATGAGCCCTGGTGGGCTGGACTAAAGTAGCTACTGTCGTTCCCCTTTGTCAAAACACAGATATAAAGTGTATTTTACTACACAAATTATAATCTAAATATGCAATAAGCAATTAGAAAACCAAAAGAAAAACAGTTCTGCAATAAAAATTTTACCTGAGCAAACACATACCTGGTTACTGATAGTACTGCTAAGAACTTTAAACCAGTCATTAATAACAGCATCATTATCAGACTGAATTAGTAGTTCTGTTCCTTGACGAGTTTTCAGCTTTAGCAAAAAGGAGAACAAGGTCAGTGAAGTACTTTCATGAAAATACATGAAGACATTTAACTCAAAGTTTATAAAACGGCATCAGATGAGGCATCATGGATTAATACATCATGGATTAATATACTATACAGCTATGGAGCATGTTATAGCATAACATTTTTCATAATAAAATCTTAATGAGCACCTAGTAACTTTGGATGCCAATCTCCAACTCACAAAATTCCAAAAATCTTGCTGAAGCGAGTATAACTTATTTAAAAGTAAGACTGCATCAAGTAAGTACCAAAGTGCTTAAAATTAGAATTGAAATGTGAAGAAATATGTTTACATAGCCTGAGAATCTTACTTGATTATAAAAATAAATATGAAAAAGACTAGGGGTAAAAACTCCATCAAAAGACTTCTACATTTAATAACCAAACTTAGCAGCATAACTAGATACAAAGTCAACACTCAAAAATCAATAGCCTTCCTATACGTGAATAAAGAATAACAAACTCACTAAGAGAAATTAAGGGAACAACACTTTTCACAATAGCCTCCAAAAAAATTAAATACCTAGGAATCAATCCAATGAAGGAAGTAAAGACCTCTACATTGAAAACTATAGTACCCTGAAAAAAGAGATTGAAGAGGGTATCAGAAAATGGAAAGATATCTCTTGCTCTTGGGTAGGAAGAACCAATACAGTAAAAAGGGCCATACTTCTAAAACTGTTATACAGATTTAATGCAATTCTGATCAAAATTCTAACAGCATATCTCAGAATTAAGAGGAAAACAATCCTAAAATTCATTTGGAACCAGACAGGACCTAGAATAGCAAAGGCAATTCTGGGCAACAAAGGCAAGGCAGAGGGTTATCTCAATCCCTGACTTGAAATTACGCTAAAAGCTACAGTGATAAAAACAGTGTGGTACTGGCAAAAAACAGACCTAAAGATCAGTGGAACAGATCAGAAGATGCAGAAACAACCCCAGGAATACTCAGCCACCTTATTTTTGACAAAGGTGCCAAACATTTCACTGAAGATAGGCTCTTTAATAAATGGTGCTGGAAAAAGTGGCTCTGCACATGCCAAAGATTATAACTGGACCCATATCTTTCACCATGCACTAAGTTAAATTCAAAATGGATCAAAGATCTAAATATTAAAACAGAAACACTAAATCTGCCGGAAGATAGAATAGGTAAAACTCTTGAAGCCACTGATGTTAGCAAAGACATTATGAATAAAATTGTGACTGCAAAGGAATTATCGCAAACAATCAACAACTGGGATCTCATCTTATTAAAAAGCTTTTGCACAGCAAAAGAAACCACCAACAGAGAGACAACCCATAATGTGGGAAAAAATGTTTGCCAGCTGTTCCTCAAAGGATTACTATCAGGAACGTATAAAGAATTCAAAAAAAAATCAGATTTTCCAAATTTAAAGACCCAATCCAAAAATGGCCATCTCAGATGAAGAAATACAAACAGCAAATATATGAAAAAAAGTTCAACATAACTGGTCATTTGAGAGATGCAAATTGAAACAACACTGAGATTCCATCTTACCCAGAAAGAATCGCTATTATCAAGAAATCAACCAATAACAAATGCTAGAGGGGCAGTAGGGAAAGAGGAACCCTTCTCCACTGTTGGCAGAAGTGTAGACTAGTGCAACCACTGTGGAAATCAATGTGGAGATTTCTCAAAAAACTATGACTAGAGGTCCCATTCACCCTAGCTTTTCTCCTTCTGGATATCTTCCCAGAAGCATTAAAAACATCACACCACAACAAGAAATGCACAACCATGTTTAATAGCAGCACAGTTTTGTAGTAGCAAATCTTGGAAACAGCTCAAATACCCATGAACTGATGTGCAGCACAGTTTGTAATAGCTGAGTCACTGAAACAGCCCAAACGTCCATCAGTGAATATCCGGATAAAGAAGACGTGGGGTTTTTAATACATGGGAGTACTACTCTGCCATGAAAAAAAGATAAATGAGATATTCCTAGGTAAATGGATATACCTGGAGATCATTCTTTTTGTTTGTTTGTTTGTTTGCTTGTTTGTTTTTGGTTTTGGTTTTCTGGTACTAGGAATCAAACTCATAACCTTACACTTGCCAGGCAGGTGCTATGCCACTGAGCGGTATCCCCAGCCCAAGGCCATATTCTCAAGTGAAATAAACTGGATACACGTGTAAATACTGCATTGTTTCTCTGGTGTGAGAAACTGAAAGTGTAAGTAAGGACCAAAACATATACTAGGTATTGTGAAACAGGAAAAAAATGTTCAAATGAGGAGGGGAAAAGGGGAAAGGAAAGAAGGGAGAATTTTTTAAAAATGGAGAAAAAAAGAAATAAAGCTCTTGTAAATGAGGAAGGGTTAACAGGAGAGAAGGAGAATGGGAAAAAAAAAGAATCAAGTTATACTGTGCACAGGTACAAATTCTCTAGGATGAAGATGACCATTACGTGTATCTAACACATACCAATAAAATCCAATTGGAGAGATGTGGTAGGGCGGCCCAAACTGCCGTGGCGAGACGCGGGAAAGCCCCAGACGCTGGGAGCCGGAGACCCTCCGCGCGGGTAGGGGGCTTGGCTGGGTCCAAGCGCCCTGGGGGCCACAGCTAGCTCGGTCCCTCCCGCCTCCCGAGCCGGCGCAGCTTTCCAGCGACTCCCGACAGAGATCGGCATCTTAGCAGCGGCAACACCCGGCAGTCTCACATTTCGCGTGCATCGGGCAGGCTGCCCAGCCTAGACCCTCGGCCAGGGCGGCGCAGCAGCATAGGAGCGGAGCATCCCGCTCCCTCCCCGAGACCCGGAGAGCGCGAGGAAACAAGTGGCTGCGAGCGGCGGATCGCGAGCATAGCACAGAAAACTGGCACCTTGGAACCTTCCTGCCTGCAGGGACTCCGAAAACTGGTGAGCTATCTGCCCTCGCGACCAGATCACCAAGTGGGGGAGGAGATCCATCCCTATACCTGCAGGGAACCCTGGGAGGGCGGGGGAGCGGTCTTACACACCTCACCCAGGTCTCTCGCTAGGGAGTAGCTAACCAATATCTGTACAGCCTTTTAAGCGGAACTCTCAGCAGAAAGCTTAAGGGACATCCCTCCCGCCCCCAAAAGAAAAGTCATTGGAGCAGCCTCTGCAGCAGACCTTTGCTTGCTGAACTGCCTGGGGAATCTATTGCTCAATATTTTGAATCTGATACCCAAAAAAGGGAAGACAGAAGAACAAATCTCAGCAGAAAGCTTAAGGGACATTCTCCCAAAGAGAAGGAATCATTGGAGCAGCCTTTGCAGCAGACCTCCGCCTGCTGAACTGCCTGTGGAATTTATAGCTCCACATTTTGAATCTGATAC